>VWPU01001097.1:45058-119575 GCA_013398955.1 Callaeas wilsoni | reverse complement strand
AGGGCTGGGCTGCGCGGGGCCGGGTCTGCGGGGCCGGCCGGCCGCGGGGCGCCGCGCTGCCGCCAGCCGGGCCTCCGGCCATGGAAATTCCCCCAGGAGACCGCGACCCGTCAGACAGAAGTAGGCAAGAAGGGGGAAAAAAACCCCAGGAGACCGCGACCCGTCAGACAGAAGTAGGCAAGAAGGGGGAAAAAAACCCCAGGAGACCGCGACCCGTCAGACAGAAGTAGGCAAGAAGGGGGAAAAAAACCCCAGGAGAATGTGAAAGGGAGGCTTTCCAGCCTGGACAGGGTTCGCAGCTGCAGCGCTGGCAGCGGTGCGGGGCACGCTGCATGGCGCAGCCGCTGGCTCCCAAGTTGGCCGCGGTGTTACGGATCGCCCGCCACCAGTTGCGCCTGGGCGTGCGGAGCCGCACGTGGAGCGCCGCAGGGCCCCCTGCCCTCCGGCCTCTCCAGCCTCCGCCGGGCCCTGCTGGCGCGGCCGACCTTTCTACCCTTGCCCCTGACTGGTAACACGCAGATATATCCATTAATGAGACTTCAGAGCGGGCACACAGAAATACTCCAAGACCACGAAGAATAGAACAAGCAGTTTTTAAAAGTAGAACCCTAAAATGCAAACTACTTCCTCTGCTACCATCTGCCAAGTATTGTTACCTGGACTTTCTCCATATAGGAAATAACATTTCTTTCCCATGGCACAGTCTGATGTGATCATCAGTCTTATGCTCTGTTCTTGCTCACAACATGGGGTACTGAAATTATTGCTCACACATGTGCTGGTGTCCATAAGCTACATGCTTTGCCTCGCGTAGGGTATCACAGTATGTCACCTTTCTCAACTGAAGTGTGTCCAGTTTTAAAACGTATTTTCCTTAAAATTTACAAGCAGATTTTTTTATTATGGTTTAGTAAATATGCCAGGTTTACTGGTATGTCTCATTACAGTGAGATATTTAGATATATTTTTTGGGAAACAAAAGTAGGAATACAAAATAAGCAAGTTGTAGACTATCAGCGTCCTAACATGAGAGACTCTAACTGATAGATATTTATTTTGATATCACACATGCTAAGGAATAGGCTCAGTTATTAAAAGTTAACTTCTTAAAGTTTAGCCTTTCCCTGACATGCTTGCAAAACAACTAGGATAAAGTGTACATACCTGACTAGGAGCCAGTTCTATGTGAACTCCACGCCCTTCAGGGCTAACTCTTATTTCAGGAGTCATCAGTAATTTCTCACCACTGTACAGCTTTATTTTTGTCATTGCTGGTGCAAAAGAGAAGTGTGATGAAAGGTGCATATGCTTTCCTCTGAAAAATGCTATAATTTTAAAGTATTTCAGTAACCTAAGGTGTTCTTTGGTGCAGCATAGTCTTTCTTTAAACATTTATATGGGAAAATGGGAGGAAAAAACAATGTTTATGTAGGAAAGAAGCTGTGAAAAAAAAATCCATTTGGGGCACACAAAGCTATTATTTTGCTGTGTAATAATAATATTGGTCTCAATATCTACACTTTTCATCTATGCAAACATTGCATAACTTTCCATAGTCTCCTGCTTGCTGTCCCGGGTGCAGAGTGATCAAGACATAAGGTAGAATGACTTACCTCAAACTCCCGCGTCAGTAGCAGAAGAAAGGTTATGACTCACTCTCAACATACAAGCTTGTGTTTTTCCCTCTGAAACTGGAAACATAGCAGAGAGCTCTGGGAGGAGCAATAATTTAGACAACCACACCCTGCTTCCAAAGTATTTCATTGGATAATAAATGCCAATGAAGAGCTGATACCATCCAGGGTTGGTATTTTCGTGGGTTTTTTTAACCTTATCTATGAAACCCACATGGTAAACTCCATGACGTTCAGTTTATCTTCTTTAAAAAGATGATGGGATGAGCTCACCCTCACAAGGTTCAGTTGTAGAGTTTAAAGCAACTAAGAGAATTTACAGGATCTTCAGCAGACATTGCAACTGATGCAGTCGGAGGTAGGCCTAAACAAAATCAGATTAAGAAAAGGTAAGAGAATTCAATACGCAAAAAGCACAATTCACTGAAATAGTACATTAAAAATATTATGCAATACACAACACATTACATACCAAAGGCTATGATTGTAAAGTGATGGGTCCAGATGTGGTCCCTGTTAATGAGATACCACAGATAGGCAAAGCTCATTGGCATACGCACTTCCTGACAGTACAACATACTTCTAGCAAATACTCAGCAAATATAAAATATTTGTTGTATGACTTTCCTGTAAAATACGTATAATTCTAAAATATTATTGAAAATTCTCAGGAAGTGAGCAGTTCAGATACTAAGACCAGCAGCCTTTCAAGCAGGCTATAAATTTGAGATATACTGTATCTTACTGTAGCAACCGAGTTATTGGCTGTTGCACATATGTATTTCTATGTAGTCTTCCATTGCTAAACCATAAAATTCAGGTCTTGTAGGCAATTAATGGCAGATCTTGGGACTGATGTGAAGAGAAATTCAAAAGCCTTTTAAATAGAAAATAAATACACTTTGTAGGCAAGTTAAAGTTTCATGAAAGGGGAAAAAAAAAAACAAAAACAAAAAAAAACCAAAAAACCCTCTAACCAAAACAAACTAAGAAAAAACCCCAAAAACCAAAAAAACCCCCCCACAAAACCACACCTCGCCAAAAAATCCACACACTGCCCTCACTATGAAAAAACCCTCCAAGTTTCTTTCTCTATTAAAAAAGATTTTTTAAAACACACTTCTATTTAAAGTGCCTAAAATGTAGAATATAATCCCATGTCTTTAGGACAAAATGGTTTATCACCATTTCCTAGACTGAGCTCCTACACAAGCCATACAAAAGATATTACCTGCAGTCCAAATAGACCTGTCACTGACCAAAATAAAGTGTTTTAGAAAGATGCCAGTTGTTTATTTAAAGTAAACCCACAACATTCCAAAATTAACAGCTGCAGAGGTTGTTACTCACATTATTAAAAATTTGAGGTATATTTCTGGTTTGAATTTTCCAAGGCAAATTTTAATGTTGGTGGGTTTTTGGATTTCAGATCGTTTGTGTTGGAGGAAGTTCTGGATAGCAGAGATGCCCATCTCAGAAATGCTGTAGGAAAATTGTGCATAACTCTTCAAATAATAAATGTGGTCAATAGCTTTTACTTAGGGATCAATGAAGGTCTAGGTACTCAAATTTTCCTACCATCCTAACACTACCATTTCCTTCCCCAAGGCTACTCTTTAACTGATACTGATTTCCTTCTATCAGGAGGAACAGAGGAAACTGAAGACATTTTACTTCCCTCTTAACACCCTTAAATAGTTCTGAATAATGGACAGTAATGTTATTGAATCTTTTTGTGATTGATTGCGTGTGCCTCAGCTTGAACCTGTGAGTTCAAGTTATTCTTCTGCTATGCCCGAGAACATGATTTTCAACTTTGTAATATGTAATTTTAACATATGTGTATTATTCTAAACTTCACCAGTCTTTTCAGTATTAGGATCATGGCAGAATCTCTGTCCAAAATATTTTATAGTGCAGCAATACTGAAATGGAAAGACAGTTGTATTTAAAAGGGATAAATAAAAAACTTGGAGTTAAAACCAAATTATATTGTAAACTAAAATAATTACAAGTGAAGCTTACAATTTTTCATTTTTTTAAATTCATTTTTAAAATATAGATTAGAAGCATAAATACCCACAATATATGCATAAAAGGACAGTAAAAGAGAATTTGAAGATCACTATTATGCTTGGTTTGGAGTGCTTTGGGTTCCTGGTGTTCACGACCTAGCTTGTATATTACCCTTCTGCAAAGCATGCTGTAAAAAGCATGTAAATTGTCAAGTGCCAGGGCAAAGCTGGTTGCAGCTGCGTTGTAGATGAGGATTTGTACTTCATAAAGCATAAAGTACTGTGGGGTTGATGGTGCCTTAGACACCAGCTGGTCCTAACAGGGCAACCAACCCCTTTTAGGCCAAGGAAATCCACCTCCAAAGAGCGCTAACATAGAAACAAATAAACAGTTGAATGTCTAAAATGAAACTAGAGACATGCAGATTTAACTTGTACTGTAACCAGAACTGGAATAAAGATATGCATTATCTTTTAGAGAAGCAACTTGTTCCAGTAATGCTGTACAGGGAAGCAAGAGGTTTTTCTACGATGAAGAATCCTTATCCAGGTTTGATGTTTTTCTGCCGTGGGATGGACTCCACAGTGGTGAGAAAGGGAATATGAGGCTTAATGCTTTCTGCCAGCTCGAGGTATTTTTCTCCATTTTGTTTTTCTGGTTAGACTAAGTATAAGAAATATAGTAGTGTAAGAAATAGTTTCTGTAAAATATTGTCTAATGCAGGTGGTAAAGATTTCATTAAAATTGATAAATTATTAAGTAAAACAAAGAAGATTCTCTGAGATTGATTTTTTCTGATGTAACTCTAATGAAGTTCAAGGAGTTGCATGAAGATGAATTCAGCTCAACAAGCTTTGTCCTGCTTAGGGCAAAGCACATCACATGGCCTGCCTGATGGTAGTTTCAGCTATTCCTTAGCAAGCTCAAGCAAGTAGCTCACTCAAGCAGGTAATAGATCTCATGAAAAATAACAGATTATATATTGAGGCATGCAAAATGATGTTTCCTCACAACAAAATGTCTGCTAGTAATTCATTACATTCCTACAAATAAGTCAAGAAGTGTTCAGTATACAATTACATCTGTGCTGGATTGCAACGGTTAATTAATTTGCATAAATTCCTTCAGTTACTCATCTTTTCACTTTATAGTTAATATTGCACCTTCGTTAATAAAAAACTTATTTAGGACATCAGAAGAAACTTAAAATTCAGCAAAAATTAATTTTTCAAACTCTGTACTGATTTTTAAGGCATTGAAGGTTTTTTGGAACTTGTCTTGACATTAAAGATCATCTCAGCAAAGGCAAGTGATGGACGACAGCATCTTTTGAGTTAACCGGGCAGGAATTTTAAGGGAATATTGATTAAAAAGTGTAGCTAGCTTTACACAGAATATTGTAATACGAGTTACATAGAGACTTAGTAAATTTATAATGACTTAATGAATTTGCCTGAAACATTTAGTCCTAATAATGCTAGAGGCTGTATTTATAGCATACAAGAAAAAAAAATTGAACTAAATATTTCTGATGCTTTTCAGGTTAACGAGGCTCCTTATGCTTTTGCAGCCTGAGAAGTATCTGGATCTGGCATTATTCTACATTAGTATTTCATGCACATTCCTTACAATTGTGAGTATTCATGAAATTTACATTACCTCTTCTCAGCAGTATCAAACTAACTGCCAATATCAAATGATGTTTAAAAAAATACCTTATCTAGAATTCTACAAAACCAAAAATATTTCCATGTGAAAAGAGTATCTAATCAATCTGTTCCTAAAAATTTTAAAACTGAAAATACTAAACCGAGTATGTTTTATAAATAGAATAAATAATGCAGTGGAACAGAAGACTATATGTTATATTGCTGCATGAGATCATGGTAACACATCCTGAGATTTATAAAAATTTAGTTAATTTTGTACATCTTTAATATGAATTCATAATACAGAGTACAGATGCTCCTTTTGAGCTGCAAGAGAGTACACTGTGAATGAGTATTAAAAATATTGTGCATTCTATCTTATATTTTCATAATATAGAATGCTGTTACTTACATATTGTGTATTATTCCTCATACATATTCAGAGCATATATTGTAAGAGCTCCTTTGGAATCACTAACATGTAAGCTGTGAATGTGTATTAACAGCCAAATGCATTTGCATATTATGAGTCCATAATACTGAATACACAACCAAATCGTTGATGAAAAGTCATTGCTATACATAGAAACAGAATTTATTTTCTCATGGTTCTCACTCACAACTGTGCTGTCTTGCACAATTATTTCTCATCCATATCTTAACAACTGAAAAGAAGAAAGAAAAACCTAGTACCACAACAATTCTGGGAATTATAGTTTACTTGAAGTAAAATATTTCATGGGGGTTTTTGCTTTGTATCATAATCAATATTTCCTTTAATTACCTGAATATATATGCTCCTGGTTTTCCATATAAATGACTGGACCAAACTCTTAGCATCAAGTGCTCATTCAGATAGTGCATGTAAAATGCAGATCACAGGAAAAACAAACATAAATATAAACCTCAGTCAGTTCCTCTAGTATTTTTAACTGTCAAGATTTTGTTTATTTGTATATTTGTCTAAAATAATGGAGGGATTTGCCAGCCAGGAACATGCAATTCTCTACATTGAACAGAACTAAATTTACAAAATAATATTACACAATAACATAATTACAAAATTTCATTTGTTTCAAAAGTTATTGCTTGTCTGCATTGTCAGATGACCATTCTGACAATGCATGCAAGTAGAGATGGAAAAAGGCACCCTTTTACTTTTCTAAAACAGGGAATGAAGGAAAATAGTCTTCTGCCTCAGTTTCTTACTTAGATAAATGAAAGTTATACAAATCTTAGGTCCAGGTCTGATCTAATTCTGTGACTATGCTGCTAGCATGGGGATTTTCCCCAGGAAGGAAAAGAAAAGCTAAGGACCAGTTGATTTTTGCCCAGTTCCCTTCCTCATCCTATAGAGTTGCTGGAGTAACTGGAAATACGTGAGAGAAAATTACCTATAGCATTTCAAGGACTGCATAGTCATCATACTGACTATTAGTTTTAGAATAATTTCAGGTGTATTATTTTAATAAGCAATACAGAAGGTTGCTTTATAGTTCTGATATCACAACAGAGATATTAACTTCAAAAAGTATTCAGTTATGCTTTCTGGCAATTAATGGCAATTCTAAACCACTTACCATGCAAGAACAAAATATTTACACAAGACTATAATAATACCTCAGCTAAAATACTAATAAAATCAGAAAACACAAACTAGATTTAAAGTGACTCCCATATAGCTGGTATTTTTGGATCCCATCTATGGAGATGCATTCCTGCCCAGTGAATGAGGGTACAACGATACTGTTCATTAATATGTGTAATATCTGCTGCATATCATAGAGAGAGAAACAATGTGTGTATGTATGTTTGTATGTGGACATAAAATCACTGGAATTTTAGTGCTTTGCCTTTAAAAGTAGTTGTTACATTTTAGTTTACTGTAGATGCCTATTACAGTGTAAAAATTCCTTTATTTCCCTTTTACTTTTTCTGTGGTTTGTTTCAAACATTTTAAAGTATTAATGAAAATGCTGTATAAGTAATAACGTTAGAGTGTAATTTTATTTCATATTCTTTTATGATCTGTAAACAGGCTCCTGTAAACTCATAAAATCAGTTATTTTGAGGTCAGAGCTGTGGGGCTTTTTTTTCTTTTACTATTGTAAATAAAACAAGATAGTTTGTACTCAGTTGTTTTATACTTCTAACATGCTAGCTGCTCTCTCAGAGAATGTTTCAAGATATAAATGCCAGCAGACTAAATTACCTTGATAACCAGTGATCAACATAAGCAAGATATTTTTCCGTAGTTTTCCAAAGTGATCTTTATATTTTCTCAATAAATTATTTGCATTTTTGACTTAATACAATTTATTATAGTTAAAGTAAAATTCTGATAACTGTGAACTACAGACAAGGAGAATTTAAGCAATTATGGCATGGGTGCTTTCACTATCAAATCTCTGGTGTTCCACTCCTGGATCTCTGAGCAGTTCCCTACTTTTTTTTTTTGCCCAATTTTGTTATGTCAGTAAAATTTTTTGTTTTTTTAAAGTCAGATTTGATTGTATAATAGTGGAAACCAATCCTGACCTGATCCAATGCTCTCCAGTGGCTAGTTAAACTTTCAAGAACTTCTACTCTGGTCTTCAAGAATATTTGACACCTGTTTTTTAGAATAAAAGATACGTTTTTAATCAGTTTGCACCATAAATATAATAAAGGAGTAAACCAAGTGAGTAGCATAAATGCTAGTGCCATTTTCTCTCGTGACTTTGTCACTTGCAGTTGTGGCAGCAGAGATTTCCACCCACTCCACTTTTCCTCACTCAGCATCCGTCTGTTCTGAAAATAGGAATGGGAACGCTCCTCCTATGTTTATTGTCAGCTCAAAACAATAAATACTTCTCACCAGAGTTGTAAATTGCTTCTTCAAGTTGCCATTTTTGTGTAATGCTGAAGAGAATCATATAAAATTTAGAAAACAGTTATTTAAGTGGTCTCTCAAAATGCCATAATATTATCAAGATCTTATTTTCTTGAAGAAAAAAACAAAATCTATACCTGGACATTTATGTGAAGGAGCACTCAAGGCATATATTTATTATGTATCTCTTTCTGCCTGCTATTGTATATGTGATCTATTATGCTAAGAATTAAAAAAAAATTAAATAATTTGCTACAATGGGAAAAATATGGAAGTTAATCTTCAGAAACACAGATTTTATCAGCCATTTAATTTTCTTGTTATAAAACTGTGGTTGGAAAAGACAAAACATGAGGGTAAGCAGAAACACTAAAAATGATGGTTTTCCCTTTTTAATACCAAAAAATCCCTCTCTTTTATGGCATCCAAAGCTTCTAACATCTTATCACATATTAAATTCTCCTCCTGTATGAAATTTGTTATTGAATGAGAACTGATGAATAGCACCAAGGTGTCATGACACAGGAGAACTTCTTAAAATAAAGCAGAAGATATTTTGTCTTTTTCTCAATGTAAATGGTTGAACTTGGGAAAAATAGAGTAACTTAGGCCTCACATTGATGACTAAAAATCAGTTTCTTTACCCATGGATACATCAATTTGAAAACTGCTGCAATAATTTGCTCTATAGTTTGCAGAGAAATACACAATTTGAGAATTTGGTAAAACAAAGTGAAGAATACACAACAGATTTGTATACGTACCCTGTAATGTTTGTGTGTCTGTCTAGACACCCGTAGTTAACTACACTCACAACGTGCATGCATAAAGGATATGCTACACTAGACCATAAGATTATACATTTATCCTCATTTGTGAAGGTGGATGCCTAGAACTCATGAATGGAAAAAGATATGTTATAAAGTATTTAATCCTAATCAATATTTATTAAAGGAGACAAAGTAACACTAGCACAAGCCTACAGTACTTTACTAAAAAAACAGCAAGCTGGACTTCTTATCATGCAATAATTAATGAAGTTTTATGATTTATTTTAACCCTGAAGTGGGTTTTTTAAAACTCTAATTATATTAATGTACTAAAAGAAATACAATTGTCACTTAGTTTCATTAAGCATGACAGGTAATGGTGTCAAAGACAAATGCTGAAACTTGTGAAAATTGCAAGTTTATGTTGAAGTGACAATATGGTATCAATTGGGATGGAATTGTGCTTCTCACTGCATTAATCAATACTAAAATTTATTTTTTAATGTGTGAAGGATGTTTAGTTTCATTAATTTATGACTAGATTCTTTCTACTTATGTCTTTCTGTCTTTGAATTTCTGTTTTTCATTTTAAAATATTCTGTCTGTTTATAAATCCACAGCCAATCTCATAAAATATTAGTGTTGGGAAAGAATCAGTTTTCTGCATACCATGTGCAGTTTGTGATATTGATCATATAACTAAGTCAATTAAAGGAGACATGACTCTGTTAAAACTGGCAAAGTACTATTGTCACCTGTCCTATAGTCTGTGCAAAATCAGATTTGCATTTGTTCAGTTTATGATATCTCACTCATCTTTGCAAACCACAGGCTGCACCTGCAATCCCCTAGCATAACCTAGATTTTTAATTTCCAATTGTAAATACATAGATTACTGAACCAAGTCAACACTATATTTAGCTTAGCAGAGCCTGTATCATAGGTCACAGATCTGAGGTTCTTGAGCTGGAACTGAAAGGATCCTGCCATAAAATATTTTCATTACAGCTTTATGGTTCAAAACACAAACACACACACACACACACACACACACACACTTCATACTGTTGTCCATAGATGGGGTTTGCTTATGTTGTGCTTTGTGATAGCCCATGTAGTGGAATTTTAGTACTTCGGGATAAGTGAGCAGTTAAAAACTTTAATTTGCAGTGCAGTTAATAACCAGTGGTAAGGTGTGTGTACAGTAGACTTTTATGGACAACTATCAGAAATAATGCTTACAGAACCTGAACAGAATTGAATAAACAAGTATTTGGACTAGTTTCTCTAAGTGTGGATAAATAATGTATAGATGACAGTTGATACATAAATTTCAGAAACAAGAATGAAACCCTTTAACCAATCTCTTTCACAGTACTGTAAAGTGAAGGGTTTCTAGAGCAAACCATTAGCTCCGTGTTGGGATACAACGCCCTTTCCAAGTGAAAATATAGTTAGTACCAAGTATTAGACAGTACTGAAACCTACCCTTGTCAACAGGTCTAAGCTTGCTAGGGGCAAGACATAATGTAAACATTTTCATGTTTAATGTAAATAACTATGAACTTGTTGGCAGCTTTCTCTGCTGACAGCACATATTCCTGCTCTCTGCAGGCTGTGTAAGCTGTAGGTTATGGACTTGCAACTTATATTGCTCTTTACATCTCCTGTACATCTGGCTCATCATTCCCATAACCTGCAAAAATTGACATATAAGTGGGTATTGTCTCTTCAACTTATTAATCCAGTTTGATTAAGACATAATGTTCATAGTGGAGGAGTGTATGGGGCAATTTATGGCTTTTGAGAGTGATTAAATGCTGAAATGGAGCCAAGGCATTTGATAATCACAAGATCTATTTATTGTTGGAATATTCCAGCCACATGACTGTTTTCCCATCAGCCAGTAAGAGAAGCACATTTAACAACCAACATTAAAAAGAGAGATTTTTCTTGGTAAATGAAAGTTTGAAAGCAGTTGAGAGACCCAGCTCATCTCCCATGAAGGGCAGGCATATATGAAGTTTGTATAGAATTTGGAAGGAGTATGTTCCTCTCCCTAAGAGCAGGACTAAGGACAAATAATTGCCCGAGGGAGTTACCTACATGGAAACTGAGGGCTGAGACTGAGGTGTGAACATATGTGATTTGTGTTAGAATTTATGACTCATTTTCATATTGCCACTGTAAGAGAGTAACAATTATCTGCCAGACTGGCCTGTTAGCACATGTTGGAAACAAGTCCAGCGCGGCGGCCACTCTCCTGTCTCAGGGGAACAAGCCTGTTTCATTTATCCCCAAAAGTATAGATGAAGTAAGGATTGATACCTTAGGAAGAGGCTATTACAGAATTAGAAGGGAGGTTCTAGGGGGAAAATCTCCTAAGAGCTTGGAGAGGAAGTTGAAGTTGAGTCTGGAGGATTTTTCTTTTGTTAGTTAATGTTGAGAGTTATAAGTAAAAGGCCAATGCAAGGATATTACTTCATATTTACTTAGACACAGTGAATACCAAGAAACTCAAATCATGCCCGCACAGTAGCCTGCTATATACAAAACAGCCATGTTTGGTTAATGTGGAGGTTTTTACAAAGAAGTTATTACTGGTACTCAGGTTAAAAGGAGGTAATGTCTTCTGCAGCTGAACAACTGAACCCAAGAACATTAGTTTGTAGTCTGGTGATCTCTAGAACTGGGTAAACTAATCTGGTGACATTTCTGATCATCATTCTCCCTCTTCCTCTGGACTCATATGCATCAGTCTAAAGCTATATACAATTCAACCCTCTTAATTTAATGGAAATTAAGAAGGAAGGTGGAAGATGTTGAAGTGTTGAGCGGGCAGGTTTGGAGAGTGTCTCTAAGCAGGAAGGAGGTAACTTTGCTTCCACTGGCAAGCTGGCACTTACTTGAGTGTTAGTCAGAAAAGAAATATAACATGTTTGTCCTTTCTACTGACCATTACAGGAAAAAAAAGAATAGAAGACCTCATTTACTCCAACAGTTTTCTGTCTTCAGCTTTCTGATGTTCTCGTTTCATATCCACAGATGATTTGCTGAGATAACAGAGAGGAAATCTGAATTGGTGAACATACTTAATAGTGTTTTTTAACACTATCCTGGCAAGGACAGGAGATGGACTATGACTGCACAGTAAAATACATGAGTACTTTTATTTACAGTTGCTAGTTGTCTGATTTCAGTGTCTAATTTCTTCTCTCTAGTTAGTTTCAGAAGGAGGAGAAGAAACAGGTAGGAAGACCGAGGAACACAGCATTCCAGAAGGCACCGATTTTCACTCCTCTTTGCTCATAGATGCTCCATAATTCCCATTACTCACATGATCTCATGTGGTGAGAGGGCACATCTGAGGAACTGCTGTGTCGAATCACTCTGGAGATTCTCCTAGAACAACCTGTCTCAGAGAGCAGACAACACCAGATATTTCCGAGAAAGGTGCAAGAAATCCATAATAAAAATGTGGAATAATTCCTTCACATCTACACGTAATGAGATATTATACTAATTTGCAAAGAGCTGCTTTGCTTTACCTTAAACATCAGACTGGGACCATCCCTACACATAAATGGTTTCTAGAGTTCAATCATTACATTCTGTTTTGCACAAAGAAATGTATAAAATTTCACTCTAATGTAGTGAGGGATTCCATTTTTCTTCTCTAAAAGTCACTCAAACCTCAAAGTGAACATGATCTCAGTGCATAAAAATTCTGAGTCCCAGCTGCATTTCTTTAAACATGGTTTCTTCTGTTTTTTTTTTTTTTTTAATACAGGAAACCTCAACTCTTCTAAAATCTACCACAAACTTTCGCTGCATCTATAAGCAAAACACTTAATTTTTGCATGTCTCCTTTAATTGCCTGTGAAATAAGAATGGCAGTATTTGCTTCCCAGGAAGGTTAAATTCGCCTGGGATCCTGGGATGCCAGGTACCAGTGAATTCCAAGCAGTTATTATTTGTTAAAACTCTCAAGGCAAGAATTTGCAAAATCAGTGAACACACCTGTAAGTAATCTTCACCAGGACCATGTCAGGGGTCTCCATTAGGAGGCACCATTACCAGATTTTTAGTCTTGCCCGACTATCAGCATTCCAGTTTGGACATTCTCACCTGTGGTATTATTGACAGAGAAGGCTTCACCCACTTTCGCTTTCCTCAAGCAGTCAGAAAGGATGTGATGATAAAATCAGAGCTACGACCAAGATAGCAAGGTAGTTATCTCTGAAAGCATACTGGGCCAGGTTTCAGAACAATCCCACAACACAATTTAGAAGTTGATGGGCTTCTTGTTAAAGACATAGCAAATCAGCTTGTTCATTCTTGGGATGATAATGCCATTTCAGTGAAGTACAACTGAGTTGCTTTTACATTTTCTGTGTGCAGCAAAAAACTCCATAACAATAGTGTTGAGCCTTCTGAAATGAATACCTCTTGAAGCAATAAATCTGCTAAAGAAAAAAATGGTTTCTGGGCACCTGGGCTATGTGTTTAAGGATTTGAAGTTTCTTAATACCTAAAATCTGGGGAGAAAGTCCAGAAAGGACACCCAATTAGAAGGATATTGACTCATCCTGACAAAGAGGTGGGGGGAGGGAGAAAGGGAGGAAGGAGGGAAGAGATCAAGGCTCACAACAAAAGGCCTATTCATTTATAACAGCTTGGCTGTGGAACCATTCCAGCACGCTTAAAAATACTTTATCCATTAGTTGGGAGCTCTTTTCTAAATGACAACTTGCTGCCCACATCTGACCACAACCAGCTCCCTTTTCACACTGAACGTAGTAAGGTTCATGTTGTCAAAAGCAGCTTGCCACCTCTTCTGGACGGTGTAAGGAGGTGAAGCAGAGTAAAGCAAAGGTGCCCCGAGAGAAACAAAAATCCCTGACCTCCAGCATATAGCGAGGGGAAGGACAATGCCATTCAGTTCCTCCCAGACGATTTTAAAAAAAGAGAGCAAGGAATACAGCATTTAACTAGAGTTCTCCTCACACAAAAAACAGGAAGAGCATTTTAGGTCAATGAAGTTATTAAAAAAAAGATAATCTAATGCCTCCTTATATGAGCTCAACAATAGTCCTTTGCAATTTTATATGAGGCTCTTTATGCTAAGGTCTGATCACACACCTGAATAAAATCATCAGACATATTTCACCAATGTTCCTACATACTAGCCAAGAGATATACATTTTTAATTACTAATACTAAATACTTGTTGAACAGCAGGATTTTTTAAATCAAATTATTCTCTCCTAGGAACACTTCCTCCTCAGTTATAAAGCAATATAGCTGGAACTATTAATATTTTATGCTAGGGACTGTGGATACAACTTCATAGAAAAGCTTTTCTTTATCTGAAATGTGACTGTTGCTATAAAATTGGCATGCCTATCTTTTCCCAGTATTCTGTTGCATATGATTTCAGAGTGTAGTTTGAGGAAAATGAATGTCTGGTTTAATGTGTGTTTATTTTTCTTGACACATACGTTGCGTCCTTATGTTAGTTTGCATTGAGACTCTGGAGAAGATTCTGGGAGAATACTGTGCAGTTGATCTTTTCATCAAAGTATCAGCTTTTCTAAACGTGTCATTCAGCTACAGCAAAAAGTACTCTATATTACAATATATGCTATCTGATTCACCTTCTTACAAGGATCATCTTTGTAACCTTCTCTCATGTGGATATTCTTAATAACACCAGATTTATGTAAATGCAAAAAGACTACATCTGTATCTACAGCATCTGTTTAAAGTAAAAATATGGGGAAAAAAATACTTAGGTTCTTATAACAAAGTATTCAATAATTTATATTTGGGGTTTAGATTTTAGATATAGAACAACAAGGTTTGTGAGAATTCCTTGCTTTCTTTTCTTTGTTTAGTTGATTACTTTCAAGGTAGCTTGCAAAAGCAGTGGTTAAAGTTGGCCTTGTAAATAAATATTCATGTGTCCAGTTAGTTACTCCTGAACATGATTGTAGTGTAAAGAACTAAATGAGTGTACAATAGCTGTCTTTTTAGTTTCCTGAGACAAGATAGCTCTTAACCTGGGTTTGCATGTACCTTGAAATATTTATGAGCAGTACAGTATGGATTTTAAAATATATTTCCTTTAATAAACACTGGCATGTTGTAACCCAGCTCTGCAGAAGGCCTAAGAAAAATGACAGGGCAAGATCAAACATCTGTTTACATCTCACCTCCAACAAAGTATTTTACTTTGGCTGGCCTCTAAGTGGATGTAAAATTACATAATGCAGTAAACCACAAGCCAAATAGAAAAGAGACACCACAGGTCACACTACCCAAAATGAAGAAACAAAGTCTGGTTATAGTTTTATCATGAGAAGTGCTATCTACGTTTTATGTGCAATGCTGGGCTTGTAAATGTTTCTAATTTAATGGGGCAATGTATCCAGACATTAATAGCTCATTTCATTTTCTAGACTACATCAAAGAGCAAGATCACCTCTATGCAATAGCAGGAATGAAAAGACTTCCTGAATTCTGAGCCCAGATGCAAGGCAATTTCAGAAGCCTTCCTGTCGCTGCCTGTCTCCTGTCTTCTGATGAGTTGGCTGGTTGAGGTTTTTTATTTAAGAGCAACATTTACCTACTGCATAGGAATGCTCTGAAGATTAATTCATTTGCATGCCATGTGAAATATGAAATGTGCTAGGAAACAGATTTCAGTTGTGGAAGTTTGGGTGCTGCTATCAAGCTGTGCAGGAGAAGCTACCTGGTGGTGTCTGCTGACTTTAAGGTCCTTGCTATATCACTGCCCAGAAAACACATCAGGGAGAAGGAAGGGGTCTCAGGGACAGCCTCCGCTTTCTAATCCACAATGGGAAATGCCCTGTGGCACTCAGCCAGAGGGCACTTGTGCAGACTGCTTCCGTGTCCTTATGGCAGGTGAGGTGTTGAGCCTTGTATAAAGTTCTCATTCCCACCTGGGCTTCTCTGTCAAAAGTACTTTTAGCAGGGGTTGGATCTTAATGTATATGCACAGATGTTAACCAGACAAACTGGACCCTCAAGCAAAACAGAGGATGATCAGCTTGTCTGTATAGGTGTAGCTCATATATCATGTTCCACTTCATTATTGAATTCTAATTTGTGGGGCTAATGGACTCCTTAAAACAAAGAAACAAACTTAGAAATCCCTGACTCATAAAACATAAGCAGTCTTAAGCCAGATCTTAATACATAAAGCTGATTATTAATAGCAATATTATGGTGAATACCTCAAAACCAAAATGTCACTATTCTTTCTGTCGACAGTAGACAATGTCCTGTTCTCCATGCTTAGCATGAAACTGGAGGTGCATTTGAATATCTTAATAAAGTAAATAAACTTTTCTAGGAATAAAACCATACCAAACACAACATGAAGCAGAATTAAGCACTTATTAATCCTGTTTATAGGAATACATAAGGAAATCAATGGTTCTTTAAATGAAATATATAACATAAGGAGAGAACATAATGGACCACTCATCCCTGTATCAGGTAAGACCAATTTCAAAGTACCTCATTACCTTGTCTCTAACATTAGCCTGGAGAAGATGCCTCTGCAAAAACAATTATATTTCATAGAATCATAGAATGTTAAGAGGTTGGAATGGACCTTAAAGATCATCTAGTCCTAACCCCCACTGCCATGAGCAGAGACACCTCCCACTAGCCCAGGTTACTCAAGGCCTTATCCAACCTGGCTTTGAACATTGCCAGGGCTGGGGCACACACTGCCCTCCCTGGGCAGCCTCTTCCAATGTCTCACCACCCTCACAGTTAAGAATTTCTTCGTAATATCGGACCCAAATTAGAGGACTGGGCAATCACCAACCACATGAATTTCAACAAGGATAAGTGACAAATTCTGCATCTGGGATGGGGCAACCCTGGATGTAGGTACAGTCAGGGGAATGAGATGCTGGAAAGCAGCACCATGGAAAGAGTCCTGGTGGACAGCAAGTTGAATTTAAGTCAGCAGCCAGGAGGGCCAACCATGTCCTGCGGTGCATCAGGCACAGAATAGCAAGCCAGGCAAGGGAGGGGATTGCCCAACCTTACTCTGCCCTGTGGCAGTCTCACTCGAATATTTTGAGCACTTTGGGGCACCATAGTATAAGAAAGATTTAAAGCTATTAGAGAGTGTCCAAAGGAGGGCAACAAAGATGGTGAAGGGCCCGGAGGGGAAGCCGTATGAGGAGTGTCTGAGGTCACTTGGTCTGTTCCGCCTGGAGAAGAGGAGACTGAGGGGAGACCCCATTGCATTTACAACTTCCTCATGAGGGGAAGAGGACAGGCAGACACCAATCTCGTCTCTGTGGTGACCAGTGACAGGACTCAAGGAAATGGCCTCAAGTTGTGTCAGGGGAGATTTAGGCTGGAATTAGAAAATGTTTCTCCATACAGAGGGTGGTTGGGCACTTCCCCAGGGAAATGGTCACAGCACCAAGCCTGACGGAGTTCAAGATATATTTGGGCAATACTCTCAGACACATGGTGTGTCTCTTGGGGATGGTCCTGTGCTGGGCTGAGAGTTGGACTCAATAATCCTTTTGGGTATCTTCCAATTCATCTTATTCTGTGATTCTGTGAGTCTGTGATTTTTACCCATCATTCCTTGTTCTGTCACTAAAGTTCCTGATCAAGCATCCCTCTCCAGCTTCCCTGTGGGCCCCCTTCAGATACTGGAAGGTTGCTATGAGGTTTCCACACAAACTTCTCCAGGCTGAACAGTCCCAACTTTCTCAGCCGGTCTTCTTAGGGAAAGTGCTCCAGTCCTCTTATCAGCCTCTTGGCTCTCCTCTGGACTTGTTCCAACTGTTCCATATTCTTATGTTGGGGACACCCGAACTGTATGCAGTACTCCAGGTGGGGTCTCACAAGAGCAGAGCAGAGCAGGAGAATCACCTCTGATCTACTAGCCATGCTGCTTTTAAAGCTGCCCAGGATTTGGTTGGTTTTCTGTGCTGCAACTACACACTGCCAGCTCGTGTTGTTTTTTTCATCAACCGTCACCCCCAAGGCTTCCTCAGCAGGTTGTGGAGAAAGTTATTAAGTTATATTTCCTAAGTCTACTCCACCAGGCCACACATATTGGCAGTTCATAACTAGCCAAACTGGGTAATGGTTGTTATTCAGTAGCTTTTTTGAGTAGCTCATTCTTCCAATTCTTTTTCCAGCCTATATCAACTTTTAATACCACAAATGTCCTGTAATAACTTAAGTACATGAAGAGGATTTTTTGTTGTTTCAAACCTGCCTTATTCAAATTTCATCTGATAGCTGCTTTTTCTCTCTAGAAAGACAGTACGCAGTCATACTCTTTTTAACTCCTTCATAATCTTGATGATTTTATAAACTGCTGTTACATTCATGTCTTTTTTTTTCCTAGCCTGAAGAGTAATAAGGTGTTTAATTTACAATCATATTGAAATTGTTTCATACTTCTAATCATCCTTGTTGTCTTCTCTGTATCTTTCTGATTGGAGAGGGAGGAGAGAAAACTGAACAAGAAGTATATACATTGTCCAAGACAAGGGCACGCTGTGGAATTACAGAGAGGTGTAACAATATTTTCCGTTTTGAGATGACAGTTTCATAGAACTGTTTTTCTACAGTTATCCACTCTTTGTAACTTGAAGATATCATTCCTGAGTGAAAGGTTGTGTATGTTAAGTTAGGATTTATATATGTAGTTAGAGCTGAAGTTATTTTTCCCCATGAATGTCACTTACCATTTATTTACATTTCATCTCACTTTTTCTTTTATTAACAAGGATTATGTTCTTCAACTCTTCTCAGATGGTCCTCATCCTTCTTGTCCTGAATAAATTTGTAATACTAGCAAACCTTATTATCTCACTTTCCCCTCACCTTTCCACTTCATTTTCTACTATGTTTAAGAGCACAGATCTAGCACACACTTTTATGGTTCTCTGCTAGTACCCTCTCTCAACTGAGATAACAGACTGTATAAACTTATTTTGTCTCCAACTTTTCAGCAATTATCCATCTATTCAAAAACTTTCCCTGCAACTCAGTGGCAGCATAGTCTGTTTTACAGGAACTTTCTAAAAAGGACAAGGAACATGGTAAAAAGCCTTTTGGCATTGTAGGACAACTTTGGCAGCTGGATTGCTCTTGTCTGTGTGGTTACTTACTCCTCCAGTGGACTGTATGCAAAATTTTAGATGTGACTTTGCTTTACAAAAGCAACATTAATTCCCCTCAAACATATCATGTTTGTTCCATGTCTACTAATATTTTTCTTCTCTTCTGTTTGTAATTACCCCGTTCAAATGACAAAAAATAGATTCATTGATCCTACTTGGAATTTTTTCTTTTTTTTTAAACAGCAACATATATGTAAATTCCATTCATTGGGTAGCAAAGCATTTTAAAACAAAAGGTTGCACACTGTAGTAAAGAATCTGGCATCTTCATACCTAAATTACTCTAAAGTTCTTGATTTCATAAATGCTAAGTTTTATTCTTAACTCTGTAATTTTGTTCCATGAACTCTTTTGTTGGAACAGATGCTTTGGTATCAGAACCTGTTTTTCAAGGGCTTCAGATGTGATACCCAGTTTCTCCACAATTAACACAGATACAAAAAGCTGTAGCTTCATCTTTATTTTCCCTATTTTTTTTCACATACCCTGATTATCTAATGTCTCTATTTAATTCTTACAAGCTTCTTGTTCTTTATATGTGTAAAAAATGTCTTTTTATATATTTTGCAAGTTTGTCTTTAATTCCTATTATTTCTAGTTTATTCCTTTTTAGAAGTTTCTTCATTCTGCTGTAGTTCACTTTTTTCAAAATTAATGGGGTTTTTTGCTTTGTTTTTCTGTCAGTGATTTTGAAATTAGTTACATTATGGCCACTCTGTCATTCTAAGCTTTCTGTGTTGATTGCAAAACAAGACTAAAAATTTAAAGTCTGGTATCTTTCTGCTTGCAATAACATTTATATTAACACGTTTTATTTTAGTATAGGGGGAAATTAAATGAACTCCTGATATACCTAGTGAAGAGCATGCTCACAGTAAGTCAATAATGGGAGATCATGGTACAAGGCTATTAGGATAGCATACTGGAATTTAAAATTGTTCTTCGTCTTTCCAAAGATAGAGAGTGACAGTAACCAAAAACTAGTATGACTCAGTGCAGGTGATCTTCAGACCAGCTCCAGCCAGTGGCAGTGGGACAATGTCCCACACGTATTGCTGAGCTGAGGACCACTGTCAGCATCAGTTTTCAATTCTCTGGCCTAGGGATGAGCAGATGATTGCTCCCAGAGCAACCACTTGGATATTGCCTCACATGACAACATATTCAGCACTTTCCCAGAACTCTGCTTGGTTTTGACACCTTCCTCTGATCTGTATTGTCTTGCCACAGTGTACTGGGGCAGTCAGGTCACTGTGGTGGTGAAGAGGCCCTGTACAGAGCTGCTTGCTGAGGTGTTGGGTTGCACACAGTACAGAAAATATGGCTACTAAAGAGAAATAAAGAACAGCATGTTAGGGCTGCAGCTGTTGTGTTGGGCCTTTCATAAGCATGGCCAGCCTGCAGTCCAGATGTCAAGATGATCCTCCGACCTAGAATTACCTTTATGTGGCCTCTCACCCCCACAGATGGGACAATGAATGACCCTCACAGATTAAACTGCATGAAAAAGCCCAAAATATTAAACCAAATACAGCAGGCAACACTCACTATAAAGGGGAAATTTGGATTACACTGGCAAAACTAATGTTAGTTTTAATCTCTGATTCTATGTTAGAGTCTCTGACTCTAGGGTCAGAGATGGCCATTGACTTTTATTCAGAAAGGTTAAATAAAACTAAGAGGTGCTACAGTATGGTTAATACCTGACAGGGTGTTAAATTTTACTCGCTTTATAGGTAAGCCAGAATTTGGACACAGATATTTGGGTGATGTGATAGCATTCAGTACTCACTACTAGAGTGTCACTCCGTATTTAGGAGGACTGCCAAAGAGAAGTTTAGAATTCAGTCAGTCATGGAGCATGTTTAACATTTGGTTTACAAATTGAAGAATCCCAGCCAGATCTGCAACAGTGGGGTCTCGATGACTCATCCTTGTGGCTGTTACCTGCATCATTTGTAGTCTCAATCAGCTGTTAGTGCTTCTCCTGTAAGATTATAAAATAATTGCAAATAGCTCAGATTAGGAGGTGTAAATGTCACTTAAAGCTCATTTCTGTTTCATGTTCTATCTAGCATTCTCTGTAGGCAGCAGATGAGGATCTACAGAAAAACAGGATCCTAGAAACAAACAATAATAACAAGACCTAATCAGAGTGTAATAATCTTTTGAATTGCACTTATGTTAGAAGGTAATCACTGATATTCACACGACACTGAATAAGTAGCATTTCATATGGACTTCATAGTTACAGAAAGAAAATAAAGAATTTGATTTCCTAAAGAGCATCAGGAACAAAATACGAAGAAAACACAGCTCTGAAGTTTTAGCATTGACTTTCAGGAGAGCTGTATTTTCTCAGTTATGGCATAAAATCTGGTGCATTCTTAAGCAAATTTTGTGTCAGTTCTTTACAAACGCTGTGTTTGAACACATTTTTCAGGTGCAATATTGCAGCAATGGTGTGTCCACTGGGCCAAGAGTATAGAGAAAAGCCTGTGTGAAAACAGGTGTCTAGGTATCTCAGCTGGTGGAAACTTCTGTTAGAGAGTATAAGCACCACCCTGATTAGATGGCAGATGAGGGATTGCCGTGACAGGTTTCATGACAAAGGGTCCTCAGAGACACTACCAAGGTAAGGACTTGCCACGCTGTGTCTCTCGTTCCAGAGGCAGCAGGTTTGCCATCCACAGGAGGGCTGCTATTGCCACAGGCTCCATATGTGAGCGTGTGCGTTGAGAGGGCTTTCAACACAGACATGCAGTTAGACACCTAGATCTGGGATATTACACTGTAGTCCTACGGCATCTCACCTCTTGCGTTTTTAAAACACGATAATAATACCTGCTTCACTAGTGAGTGCAAAAATAGACTTCCAGATTATGTGAGGTACTTGAAGAAAGGATATTTTTGAGTAAGAATTACTTTTTTATTTCTTTATCAAATGCAAGAAAAATGTCATTCACTATTAAGATTTCTTCACAAAATTGAGATGACTGAATAGACATTAATAGCAGAAAATACAACACTAATTCCAGATACAGAAGACCAGAATTTTTCACAAAATAAATACAGAAAGAATTTAAGATTTCAAATGTCTGCTTTATTTTTATACACATACACTAAAACAATATATATACATTACACAGATGCATGGGCATAATGCACATGTCCTAGCCACTTGAAAGCTTTTTATCTGCTTAAAAAAAATGTATCTGCAACATGATACTGAATGTATACATTTTGTACTGGTTTATTTCTTTTTTTTGATTAGGACAAAAAAAATTGTGCTTCAGAGTCTAAAATGTAGCAATTAAATATCTGAAAGGAAAAACGTATCCAGTATATTATTTATATATTTATCATAATGCATCACATAATTTTTGCATTCATAAATGTGATAATCAAGGACTGTGGATTTTAAAATCAACCATATAGCAGAATGTGAAAAGTAGTATTTTAGTGACTCATGATAACAACCATAGTGTGATATGATATTCTTTATATACACAAATATGATCTTTAAAATGGCCTCTATCAGCTTAAAAATGGACAATATCATGAAACTTGTTAAAGCCAAGGTGAACTGTGGCACCATATCCAAATGCAGAAAAAGACAATCACATTTTTCGACATTTCTGCTGCTGATGGCTTTGAAATGTCAGCAAAGCTCAAAGCAAAAGTACACAATAAATTTGATATTACACCACATGTTTGATTAAGCCCAAGGGTGAAATTGTAACCTGCAATTTTATTCTGAGTCAGTAGATTTCTGACACATTTTGATTTTTAGGAAAGGGAAGTTCAGTCTTAAGGCTTCACAGAATTCAGCAGGACTGTCATTGTTTTATTCAGACTCTGCTAGAAATTGGTCTTTACAAGCCCAGTGGACACAAGTACATTAATAAATTTTATCATTGTAAAAACCGTTTCCAAGGAATTGTTTCAAATAGCAAGGCTATGACTATACTCAAAATGCAGGGTTTTAATTAATGGCACATATGTGGAGAAACAGCAACAGTATTTTCTGATGAAAATTAGACTACTTTCTGTTTCAGATTTTTTAATACTTTAAAAAGAGTTTTATACATGTACCCAAAGTAGTTCACATTTAAAATGTAGGAGTGCTGATGAATGAAAACATCAAGGAATTTCTGAGCATACTTGTTTATTTTTAAAAATTCACTTATTCTCATCATAAAGTATAGGATAATTCCAATAACATTTAGAAATCCCAACTCTGCCTCACAAGGAAGACATGGGGAAATTGTATCAGTTATTGTGACAGGTCTTGAAGAAGAAACGCTTGACTACAGATAAAAGAAATACAAAGTATGAAATCCGCTCTGATTTATGACCATGGAGCATGGTAATTAACTCACACATATTCAAACGCTTTTTAAGAAATGCCCTATTCAAATGCCACGTGTTGTTTTTGTTGTTTCCTAATTTTTATCACACTGCTGGATGGCTCAGAAGTGATGCTGTCAAAGCAACAGTCAAGGACCGAAGTAATTGGAACTGCTGGGTGAAAAGACAAGCTCCATACAGGAATTTCCTGCCACTCCAGTGACTGTGACAGAAAAGCTCTGAAAGTGCCGGTAGAGATTTAGAATGATGAATAGCTGCTACGGTTACTGAGAAATCTTGGAAGTTCAGTTTTGTTTTATTTGCTGAAATATTACCAAAGAAGGCTTGAAGCCTGTGACTTGTAAAATGTGACTCCAGAATGACCTCTGACAGCTGGGGCTCCTGTGGATGTTATGCTTCTATTTATCTGTGAGTATTGTCAGGTCCTTTGTCTCATTTCTCAAAATAAAAGCACAACCTTTTTTCCAATGTTTGTCATTATTTATACACTACAAGGTCACTTCCTTTATTTTGAGACCTCCTAATTTTCCTGACGTTATTTTTTCGGGCTGTTTTTTCTACCAGCCAAGATAATTATCCTTGTATGCCATTCTCCAGTCTTCAGAGATAGACTTACAAGGCTATGTCCACCTAATGGACTTCAAAGTAAGTTGTTGCAATGTTGAACCTAGTATTACCCTGCTGCTCTGTGGAATCCATAACCCTGTGACAGGCACACACGCTGCAGCTATCTTGAAGCTCCTGAAGAAATAGGCTTGTGAGAATAGTATCCACTGAGAGCAGGGAAATGACACAAAGTAGGATATTCATAAAGGTATTTATGAGCATTCCCAGGCAAGGGACCCACCTATCTCCTGGCTGGACACTGATTGCCTCTTTTCCCTCCTGAGGTTCTCAGATGTGAACTCCCTTCAGGTTTTAGGTGCTTAACACAGGTTGATGCCCATGACCACAGCAGAGAGGCAGCAGTAATAAGTCAGCCAGTGTAAATAATGCAGAAAACCCAACTAGAGCATTCAGCTGCACAAGACCCACACCCAAATCCTACCTGTGAGGTAGGAACTCTTCAGTCTCTCAGGTCTTTGGAGAGCATTCCCCATGATAGAGTTAGAGCAACTGAGAACTAGAACAATCACTTTGTTGGTCTTTTTCATGCACGGAATTATATGGTAAGTACAATTCAAGGTTATCAACATGTAAGCATCAAAAAGATGAATTTGTGAAATCTTCTGGTGTTTAACCATTGTTTGGTTGAGATATACAGAAATGTATGTCAAATACTTTATAGACAGTACCTTGAATGCATACAAAAGCAGTAGAGTGATAACTTTGAAGAGCTACTCAAAAATATTAGTCATCTGCAAGTTATTTGAAGTGAACAGACCTTGGCATGATTTCACCTAAGTGGATCCAATTGCAGAAACAGAGCCTAAAGACCTACCTGAAGAGCATCTTCTAGAAGCATTAAAGCTTAAGACTGGTGAAAAATCCATTGGTACTGAAAAATGTCTGCTAGGCAGTCTTAAGACAGAAAACCAATACAAAAAATAAGTGCTAAAACAATTTTGTTTTGCATATGATTTTTCAAAAATGCTACAAAGCATTACATGAAGCAGACAAAATGAAAGCAATAATCTCCAAAGCCTAACACTATATGCTTTTGCTTCCAGGCATAAGTATAGAAATGCAAGCTAAAAGAACGTAACTTTTTGCTGAGTGAAACCACTTTCGCAGAGACCAGATCTAAACTCATTTCTTCTCTTCTTCTAAAGTATCTTAAAAAAAAAAGAAATAAACTAATTTGAGGGACTGGGAAAGAAGGAGTCCAGCAAACCTAATACAAAAAGAAAGAAATATATGGCATGGGAAATGTAAAATCATAGATATAGGTGAACATAAAAATATGTTGTAACTTCTTTCTAGGAATGACTGTGGATGAACACTTCCAAAGGGAAAAGCTCTCTTCAAAGTTATAAATGCAAACATTTACAGTTCATAAAGTTAATTGTCAAATATGCAGGCTCTCTCTTTTTCTCTCAATTGTAAAATACAGAATCCTGCAAAAATATAATTTTTTTCCCAAAGTTGTAGTGAAATGAATTTGCAGACCTCTAAAATGTATTTTGTCTAGTTTTTCTTTTTTCTCTTTTGCTATTCATATACCATTCCTTTACCTATACAGCTTCTCTTTTCCAATTCTATTTCTAAGTATTTGGCTGTATTCCTGTTTCATTGTAATGATAAACTTCTAAAAGATTACAGTAGGTCTCTAAAATTATTTACCCAATATATCAGGAATAAAAAAACTATGAAATTGTTATCCATTTATATTTACTTGTTGATTAAAAGAAATAAATCCTTTCTAAATTTAGGACACAATATCTATTGAGAAGATGCGAGTTGAAGAGGCAGCATAGCAGTACTTAGAGGACACTTTCATTATGACAGTGCTCTGCTACTTACCCTGCTGAAACACCAGAAAAAGAGATGAAAACAGAAGTCATCTAAATACCAGACTGATGCTACTCTTCAAGCCACCAGTCTTGCTCAGAGAATAACCTCCCAGTATTACGCTTGAGACCCATGTCCTCACTCTCACCCATGTTTCCAAACTGCCTGTTTTCTCGTGAGTGTGCTGAAATTGTACAGAGCAATGCCTTGCCAACCTTGGAAGAGTAACTGATAAGAGAAAGATATTTTGAGCTAAGTTGATATTTTCACTTAGTTGACACATATGTGCATATTGTGATACATCCCTTTGCTTTTGCCTAGTCTGACAGATTGCTTAAGATTAAACAAAAAATGCCATGGTCACCTTAATCTTTCTTTCTGCTCTCATTCTTCTGGAGCTGCTTTTATGTGAGAAAGAGTCACAAAATATTGTGGTAATCTTATAAAGGTAAAGTGTTCCTTGTCCCGTGGAAGAACAATAGACAGTTTTCCATTACATTCATATAATATCTGTAAGTTATTAAAAATGCTCTAAGGCATGCATGTCCCAGAAGTGCCAATTGAAGGGAATATCATTTAAATTGTGCCTATTTAAAATATGTTCAAAGAACATTAAAGCTGAATAGCCAGTGTTTCAGACAGGATTACCTATTAGGGAGTGCTAGATGAAAGTTTATCTACCCAAATTTTATATATATCTGTATCATAGAATCATATAATATGCTAAGTTGAAGGGGACCCATCAGGATAATTGAGTCCATCTCCTGGCCCTGCACAGTGCACCCCAAAAGTCACACCATGTGCCTGAGAGCATTGTCCAAAAGCTTCTTGAATTCTGTGAGGCTTGATGCTGTGACCATTGCCCTGGGGAGCCCATTCCAGTGACCAAATACCCTTTGCGTGAAATACCTTTTTCTAATATCCAGCCTATATCTCCCCTGACACAACTTCAGGCCATTCCCTCGGGTCCTGTCACTGGTCACCACAGAGAAGAGAGCAGTGTCAGCCCCTCCTCTTCCCCTCAGGAGGAAGTTTTAGACAGCTATGAGGTCTCCCCTCAGTCTCCTCTTTTCCAGGCTGAACAGACCAAGTGACCTCAGCTGCTCCTCATACAGCTTCCCCTCAGGGCCCTTCACCATCCTTGTGGTTCTCCTTTGGATGGTCTTTAATAGTTTAATACCTTTCTTATATTGTAGCCCCCAAAACTGCCCCCAGCACTCGAGGTGAGGCCGCCCCAGAGCAGAGCAGAGCAGGACAATCCCCTCGCTTGCCCCCTGGCGATGCTGTGCCCGATGCCTCCCAGGACACGGTTGGCCCTCCTGGCTGCCAGGGCACTGCTGACTCAAATTCAACTTGCCATTGACCAGGACCCCCAAGCCTCTTTCTGCAGCCCTGCTTTTCAGTCTCCTGTTCCCCAGTCAGCACATCCAGGGTTGCCCCATCCCAGGTGCAGAACCCAGCACTTTCCCTTGTTCGACTTCGTATCATACGGTCAGTGATTGCCCATCTTTCTATTTTGTCAAGGTCTCTCTGCAGGACCTCTGTGCCCTTGAGGGAGTCGACAGCTCCTCCCAATTTAGTTTTGTTCCTTTAGTGTCATTGACTCCTCAATCATGCATTATTTTCTGCATCACAGAATATCATTTGAACCTCATATGGAGCTTTTAAACCACCGAAAAAACTGTACTAGTCCTTAAACAGGTATAAATGCTCCTTGCCTGTTGCAAAGCAAGCTGTGGAACAAGAATGGCATGCAGGTTAGTTCTCATCCATTCACCAGGAAGAGGCTGATCTTCTGTCTTTAGCCTCTATTAGCCAATAAAGCCAACCACATTGAACTGGCACATTCATTCTGAAGTGCATTGTGCTTGTATGTAAGTCATGGCTCTTTAATATTAGGAATCAGTATTTTACTCTTTCTGCTAGATCCCAATTAGATGGATACTAGCTGTCTCAGATTCCTGCAGTTTTACAAAAGCAAAAAGTTTATTTCAGTTTTATCTCATCCACATCTTGGTGATTTTACCTAGAACATGATCAAATGTGACAGGGGTATCATTGGTAGGATCAGCATATCAAAACTGTCGGCTCAATGCCACATACTCAGATGTGCTTATTCCTGACATTTTTTGTCCTCTTTGAGTGCCAGGACTTTAGGCCTTTCAAAAAATTTATCCTAGTTTTAAAAGAAAACTAGAGCTCTCAATGTTCTTTAGTTGCTTCTCAATTCTCAAAAAAAATTTCTGTTTGGTTTTTCTCACCTTCTCAGAGAAGGGGAAATTCACACCCAGTAATAGTCACCCTTTGTGAATTGGAATAGTCAGAGGGACACAAATTTCAGCAGGGGATATACCTGAACTTTACAGAGGTTACTAAATAATTTTAAGATTTTTTTTCTCCAAATCATCCATGTGCTGAGAACAGACTCAAAGCCAAAAGGGGAGTATTTGGAGAGACACAGCTGTCATTGATTTGGTGATTTTAATAAATGTATATCATCAAATATCATTAGCACTTAATAACTTGATACATGACAAGCTGGTGACCATAGCCACACTTGTGTCATTTCTGAAAGCAGGTAGTCTTAGCAGATGCCATAGATGTTTATGTTGATGTATAGATCACACAGCTGGAAACTGAGAAAAGCCTTTAAAATGTTCTACTATACATTTTCTCTAGTTAAAGTGAAGAGAAATTAAATATTCATAAGTTATGAAGCTTCCTAAACTGGAAATAGGGTTTCTCTTGCCAAAGGAAGCAAGCACCTTCTATGAATATTTTGCTTGCCAGAAATATGGAATAAGCATTAGCTGACTTCTTAAATTCCCCTTTTTATTTGATTTCTTACCAGACTGAAGTGAAATGCGAACTGTAGCTTTAAGGCCTCTCCCAGGCTTAATACGCTCCAGGTGTACTGGAAGCAGTTAATTGCTTCTGAAGGGGACTTAGAGAATACTGTTCCAAGAGCCTGTTATTTCTGAAAAGACACTAAGATCAGGGTTTGCTGCCTCAGTGAGTTCCTATGGTGAAAGTTATTCATGTACAGGAGCTATCTGGCTTGAAAGAGAGAGCTTTTATGGAGAACCTCTTTGTGGAAGGATGAATGCACTGAAGATTCTCTACAGAAGGCTATTTGAATTAGATGCATCTTAAACAGTGTATGTTGAACTAAACCCCTCTGAATTTTATGTAAATGGGCCCAAAATGGGAAGCCAGGCTCACAATCCAGGCTTCCTTCTTATAGAGGGGGCTAAATTTGGGGTTTCAGTAAGGCTCCTCTCTAATTCCATTAACAGTGAACTCTAGATGGCTCCTTTTAAAAGTGGACTGAAATCTCTTGATGTAACTAACATTCTTTTGAGAAAAATAAAACCTTCCACAAGAGTAATTCTGCAGTTCCATCATACTCTGACACGGTTTCTCTTTTTCTAACATTGTACAACTAAAAATGCATTGGTATTATTTAGGGTAACTAATTATAATGAGAAATGCATGAATAAAAAACCTTCAGGATCAATTTCCTCCTTTCTAGCTTCCACATTATCACATCCTTATAACTAGCAACATATTGCAGCCAAGAGATACCACAGTTACTTAGTTATGCTCTTGCAATTTCACATGACTATGTTTAAAGTGGGGAGGGGTTAATATATTTAAAAACAAAAAACAAAAAACAAAACCCAAAACACTTTGGAAAGTGCTTCTCTCCAGGGGCACAGATTTTTTAGTAAATTATATTGAATTTAGTAAATGACACATCATGTCGATTTTTAGAGAGCTAACTTGTGATTGAACCACTGTGCTACAACGTTTAAGGTGAAGGCTAAGTGCATCTTTTTTAATTTTCCATTGTGGCCCTGGATAAAACATCACATTTTTCAGTCTAATCTCATTCTTGGAAGAAATATATCTGTTGGGATTGAAATTTTCCAAAAATTTAGTGTGTATGGGAAATTTTAGAAC
The DNA here is from genome assembly GCA_013398955.1 of Callaeas wilsoni. Lineage (NCBI taxonomy): Eukaryota > Metazoa > Chordata > Aves > Passeriformes > Callaeidae > Callaeas > Callaeas wilsoni. The sequence goes on along the minus strand of VWPU01001097.1, from coordinate 89,650 downwards.
AGATGTTTCAGGCTTGGCAAAATTACAAGTAAAGAAAACAGGCACTTATTTTGGGAATCATGAATCAGTTTTAATGATTAATGAGAGCTCTCTATTTGAGTGTAAACAGGTTGTACACAAATAGCTTTTTAAAAATAACCATCTTTGCCTAAATTTTTACATCCCACGTACGTATCCTTATTCTGCTGTCTTTACTTGTCTGCACTCATCTCCTTACTTATAATTTCAAGATCTCAAACACTTTCAGAAGACATGAAAATGTTATCTTCAGATCTGGCGTGACTCAAGTACTACAGTATTTGTGTAATTTTCTTCTTATTTAAACTTCCTAAAGAACTTTCTCAGCGAAGAGGTGAAAATTTTCAATGAGACATCAAGTCCGTATTTAGTTACACTTCAACACAATTTCTTCACACTTCTTGTCATGCTAAACTTAAATAGAATATAATATAATATAATATAATATAATATAATATAATATAATATAATATAATATAATATAATATAATATAATATAATATAATATAATATAATATAATATAATATAACATAACATAACATAACATAATTTTTTCTGGATTATTATATATATGGCCATATTATATATATGAACAACTTTTGACACTACTTGAATTTCCATCAATTTAGAAATCTTTTCATAATTCCAAGAAGGTATACGCAATCTCTTGTTTTTTCTGGCTCTGTTTCTTAGGGATTATTCATTGTTTGCAGGTGATTGGTGGCTGAGATATTTCTAAATCCAGGCTTCTCATAAGCATGATTAGAGTGTCATTAAATATTTTTTAATGTGCATAAATTGCTGGCTATAAACCCCAACCATCTGGCATTGCCGTGTCCTGGTGTTTTGTAAGACAGTAAAACAATACATTCAATCCATTTTGCTCCTAGAACTGTAATAATCCAACAGGATTTTTTTGCAAGAGAAGTAACATTTCAATGCTACTATTATTTTTAATTTATTATTATCATGCAGTATAAAATAGCTGCAGCTTTGGAAGACATGAGTATCAAGGTTTCAGACACACTCTAGTATCAGTAGTTAATAAGACACAGCCTACTCCCAAATGATATCAAGGCAAGAATCTGGAACACTTTGGATTTCCAGAAAATTCCTAAAAAGACTTGTTCTTTGTTTATTTAGTTTTACACGTAGTAAAACATGAATAGGTTCAAGAAGCAGGCAGAGTGTGCTTGGCAAAGAGTGTGGAACGCCACAGCAAAGAAGCCTTGATACCATACATGTAGTACCTAAGAGCACTAAATGTGGGGAGAAGGCCTACAACCCCCTTACTCCCTTCCCCTTAATAAATTAACTTTCAAAAAAGTTAATATGAAAGCCTCACCTAATGTATGCTTTGTTTTCTTTTTTTTCTTTTTTTTTTAATCTTTCAAAATAAAGAAAAATTCTTTAAGTGCTTGTTGCACTACAGGTACAAGGAAGTCACTAAGCAATACTATACTTTAAAAAAAAAAGGAAAAAATCCTACCAATTTTCTATCATACCTTAAAGTGCTGTTCCAAATCATCATTTGCCTTACGCATCACCTAACTAAGATCCGGTTTTTCTGTGTTACCTGTATACTGGTCTGTTTGGACTATTTCAGACTGAGGCAACAAGTCAGTTTGAAGAACTGCTTTGGAGAACACCAAGTACCAGAGCCCCTGCTCATATGAACAAACTTTACCCATCCTTCCACCTGCAGTTTTGGCAATGCATCTCACAAAAAGATAATATCCTCAAAAATAACTCGTTTTCAAACTGTCTAAGTTTGCATAACCAAAAAGTTTAAATTCTACCCAAAACGAAATAGAAACCAGAAACTAATTAACCTCCTGCTTTATTTAACAATTTGATTCAAAGTATATTCCAGAGTGACTCCCAAGTGCTCCATAGCTGAAATAATGAAAGTATGGGTTTTGGTAACATCTGAAACAAAACAAGAGATGTTGTCATTTCAGAAACTCAACAACATGGACAACCATCCTGGCACTTTTAATTTAAATGACAAGTATTGTGTCCTTTCAGGAGTCCTTATACCTTCACATTATGACAGTAGGTTGAAGTCTTAGGATGCAGCCGCCCTGTCCTCGTCAGAGTATCTCTAAAATTATGCCATCTCAAATTAGTCATGAAGCCATGAATGTGCCACCCAGGAGAATTATTTTTTTTAGATAGTCATCTTGTTCTACTAAGATATTTTAAGCCCTCCAGCAAATTATTCAAAAATCTCATTGCTTTTCCATTCTGCCTAGGCTGTATTTAAATGCAAGTAACTGAACTGAGGCAAAATAGTATGCTTGGTGGAGTCAGGCTATGACTTCTAGCAACAGCACTGACCAGATGTGTTACAGGAATTTTACAATATAATGTTTGAAACGTATGTTACTATTCAACTTGCTCTGTCAATGCTGGAATCCTGCTGAACAGCGTCTGCCTCAATCATGAAGGTTTTTTCTTCATGTCCTGTAGTGGAGATTGGTAAGAAAATGAACACTGTCTGTGATGCTAATGCTATCACACACATAATAAAGGACAGTCTGTTTGCAGAGTTGGATGGGGTAATGGCCTTTGCATAGCACAAGAGGCAGGCTCAGAAAGTGGTTTACAGTGGTAAAATTTGTAATATTCACACTTCCATCCATGACACTGACTACTAACACTTTGGGACTCCCTGTGGGTTACCAGGGCAAGTGACTAAGAATGAAAATCTTCGGAGAGAGGTGGTTCACAGGCATTTCTTAGCATTTGCTAAGGGTCATCCTATTCTCCTTCCATTCCAGGAAGCACAAAATAAAAACAAAGGCTATCTAATACACATGGAAATTGAAGAGTTATGCTTTCAAACAAACAATAGAAGCCTGTTTTCTATAATAGAAACTGTATGCTAAAATCCGATGTGTAAAGGCTGACTCACTGCTAAGTATTTTTTCCGGTTTATTGACATGGAAAGTACACTGAAAATATATACCTTCACTGTTCCAAATGTGGCTGTTGTCCAGTGTACAGTACTGACTAATAATTGTCTATTCTAATACCAGTTCTGTAGTTATCCAATTAGGCAGAGCTGGGAAACACACATCAGACATTCACATCCACATCTGTATGTGACAGACAGAACTTCTGATAGTCAGTGAAGCACACGGAAAGTGGCTGATTAAATTCTTCCATCTGAATTTGTAGGCTGAAAATTTGATCTCAAGTTTTTCCACTCTTTCTAAAATCTGACAGTTCAACATCCACCTCCCCAGCTTCAACTGATTCTTAATGTGATTTGGAATGACATGAGGCTGCATTTTTACTGGATGAAATGTGCACTGTAATTTTTTCTAAGTGTTAAAGAAGGAAGATTAGTTAGATTTCTATGTTCATAACCACTCAAACAAGGCAAAAAAATCAGTGATTTCTACCTGTTTAGACACAGGTAAAATATGTAAGAATTTTTTTCCTATAAAAAAAGCATTATAATCAATCTTTCTTTTAACAAAAGTTAAATTAATAAGCATAATAAATACACATCAGCTTTCATATGTCTTTTTATGAGTACATGCAACCTTATTTTCTAATTGTTTTTGTTGAGGAGAACTGAGGAATCCTTTAAGAAGATTAATACATGCAATGTGCTATTAAATGATAAAAAACCCCACAACATTTGAAACATTTTAGAGCAGAAAGCATTTAATAAAATCTATTAGAAGTAGTGAGAAAATATTCAAAAAGTCAATTTGTAAAGCATTTACTTATATTTCCTATGTGCAAATCATTTTGTATGGACTACAAGGATCAGAGAATGAAGTGTCAGCAAATAACTTCTGAAATACAAGATACCCTTGTAGTTAAATATTTCATTTCTGCATGAGTGGTCGTGAACATCTATGGATTTACCAGCCTTTTGTAGCCTATATAGCAGGATAATATGAGAATACCTTCTACAAGTGAAATTGAATTTTAAGATATTCAGATAAAGTGGGTCAGAATAGTATGGAATTATCAACAAACTTAAAACACTTCATGTCAATTTTTATTACATTCAGTAGAACAGAGCTCTCAAAAATGATATAATCTAACCTTTTCAATAATAAAAAAAGAATACTCCTTCTTTAAAAATCTGATCTCACAAGTATTTTTCTTTAGGGAAATACAGCTCATCTCAGAAATATCCCTCTCTTCCTTTCACTGTCATTTATCATTGAATTCAACTGAATCTCTTTCACTGAGACTTTATAATTTCATCTTTAATACCCCCCACTAATCTCCCTCATGGTGGCCTTCAGCCAACAAATGTTCTTTACATTACAATACCCTCATTTATTCAATTCCCAAGAAACAGATCTGTGAAAGGGTTAACCATTTGATTGTCAAAAGCTTTGGGTTCTGCTGAGCTACTAAATTTCATGTGCACTTATTACCCAGGTTAGGTTCAAGCCATTGCTGGGCTGGCACAGCGTTTGCCTAACAGGGATAGACCCCTGTAGGGAAAACTAGACAATTAGATGATACTCTGCACACCTAGCATTTATTCAGCCTAAGCTGTACTGGTATAAACTCAAAGGTAAACCATCTTTCCTTGATTACTCACTGGGAGTGCTGGTTCCATGAGAAAGGATTGCAACTAAATCTAAATTAGAGGAATGGAATTAGTTTACCAGATCACAGCTCCTGCTGCCCCTCCATGCAATACAAGGGTGACATTCTGCATTTTTATAAAAGAGGGTGGGGAGAAATAATTTCCGTCCTAAATGGGTAATAGAAAAGACTCATTTTTCACCATTTAATCAAAAGGAAATTACCTACCAAACAAGCAAATGAAATATCACAGGGTCTGAAGTGACAACAGCATTGTATTTGTCTCCTGTTCAGTCTACCCATTTTAAGTATGCTTATCTAAAAATTATTAGGTCAAAATTAGTCTCTCTACCAAGTGACCTGCATTTCATATGAATAATTAAGCATTCTTTGGAACAGGTACATGAATGTAAGTTTACTATGTCCTAGGAGAATGTCCTTGCTTCCTATCCCTTTAACCTTTCTCCTCATCCACATTTAGTTATTTAATGCAATATTTATTAGCCTTAACAGGAAATACTGAGGAAACTCTGCCTTGTTTTCAAGACGCTTGATGGTAAAAACATTAGACACATTAGATGTGGAAGATTTGGCTTCAGATTCCTATTTCAAATTACACAGTTTGCAGCATCTTAAGGAGGTCTTGCCCTGTATATTGAGACTCATGCCAAGTCAGTGTCTCTTTCCAGATATTTTCTATTACAGTGCCCTATTCCTGTAAGGTCTGAGAACAGTTATAAAGTTTGAACCTGTTTCTTGGACTCAAGACAGAGAATTTTGTTGGTGTTTAGATGGGTGCTAAGTGTCTGGACTCAGGAGCATCAACATCCAACCTGCTCACTAGTTGAAACAGGTACTTGCACAGCTAACAAACAGCTACCTGAGCCAAGGATCCACAGTGCAAAATATTTCTGCACGGATTCAAGTAGGCAGATGCCTCTCTCCCCATATTTCTTTCACCCAGAGCAATCGGTCACCCACAATCAAACAAAAAAATGGATGTTAGCTTTTATCTTCTTGAAGAAATAGTCTGATACATAAGGGATCCTTAAACTCCCTTGCAAAGTCTATTAACTGAGGTTCTGATGATCTGATCACTTTGAAATAAGAAAAGAAAAACAAGAATCCTGTGCTTTATTTGCCAGTCTATATCACGGTGTTATGAAAATCTGAGTGCACTGTTCAATTTTACTTGAAGAGAAGAAATTACCTAATCACTTTTAAACACAAGAGATAACAAGTTCAGGCATTATGGCATCTGTGGGAATGCGGGCATATCCCACCCATCCCTTCTGTGAAAATGAAGCAGAGAAAATGGAAGAAAAGGCTAAAACTTCCTTTCTCATACTAAAGGATACTGGTTGCATTCTAAGCATGAAGAAAGTCGCTACTTTTGATACCAAATGGCATATAAAAGTTGTTTGATTGCATGGAAGAGGGACTAACAGCTTTTCCAATTTTAAAAATGGTCCTATTAGAGACAAATGAAGGGGTTCTAATCATCATTGGAACAGCTCTTTTTGATTAAGTCAGAGGAATGGTTTAAGATATAGGAGACAATCAACCATGTTCAGATTTGAAGAGAGCATCTAACTGACATGGCACAAAACAAAAGAAAGTCATTAAAATACTTTTATTTTTGAAATATCCCTTACTTATTAAATGCACACTCATAAAAAACCACAGCATAATAATAATTGATATTTAGGCCAAGATGGGTAGGAATTATTAACTTTATAATATAGATGGTGAGTTAATTAAGACAGAGAGGAGGAAAATTACCTACTTAAGGTCATAGAGAAAGCCAGTGAAAATAGTAGGAAGAAGCACCAGATGTCCTGTTTCTGAAATCTGTGCTATAACCATTAGATAGTAATTCCCAGTCTGGCAAGCAGTAAAGTCTTCTAGTGTGCTTCATGCCAGTACATATTAAAAAGCTAAACCCAAAGCCAAGAGCAAAACATTGCCCACGGCATATTACTTGTTTACTGTTTGGCTGATAAATGAAGCCTGTTACAGACCACTGACAAAGTGCCTAAATCTGCTCTCCATGTCCTTTGCATAGAGCCAGGTTTCTACCAGTCTGAAAACCTGTCTGTTGACTTGTTAGAGAAAAATAAAAGGCATAAAACTGCCAGCAATGGTCCAGCAGAGGAGGCAGCCACTGCCATGGCCAGAAAGCAGCAGCAGTCACATGCACAAGCACATGGAGGATGGCAGCACCCCCCGGCTTCAGCTTCAGCACCCACCCCAGCAGCCCCCAAGCAGCACAGGATCTCTGTTGCTCTACCACAGACAGCACTTGCATATGACCAGCAAGTTACTCTGAGAGATTTTCAAGTAGCTGTAAGACAAATTGAAGCAAACATGACTGACTGCTGAACACTTAAATACTACTTCATGCTAACCCATGTTTTTTAGCCTGATTCCTTCCATGTTTTTAGGTGCCACTGCATTAAGATAACTAAACATAAATTATAGGCTTTTCTTTACAACTGTTTTTTCAAACTTGATTGTTGCAGTCACCACAGAAATATTAACCAAGATTCATTGCAAGAGGACATAGCTAAAAAGATGTAAAAGTGCTTCTCTATGAAGTTATTCATTGAACATTCTTATATGTAAAATTATGTACCACATCATATCATAATAACCTTGTTTCGTAGATTGCCATCTCTCCCAGAAATTATGGGTAGTGGAAGCTTTAATATTCTTTAAGTCACATGAAGCTATATCATATAGGTTTTGCTATTTAATATGAATGTGAATTATAAATTCTGAGGTTCTAGTTTTTTCTTACTAGAGTATCTGACCAGAAACATTCTGAAGGAAAAACAATAACCTAAGTAAGACTGCTGTATGTCTGGATTTCTCTAGTCTTGATGATTTTCCTACAATAAATTTTTCTTGGGCCGGATTCATCCTATTTCATCTGGTATTCCAAAGATCAGGTAGCACCAGAAAGCTTGAGAGGTACTAATTGAGAGTATTAATAGCCTGACGCAATCACATTCACATTCAGAGAAGAATAAATCAGACATATTGAAGGTAAGATAACCTGGTTATTGATCTGTATTCCCATGTGGAAAAAAATTCCCCTGAAGGACTGAAATCTTATGCCTAAGTGTACAAATAATGTCGCAATTGCAGCTCTGAAAATCAGATCTTCTGGGGTTTTTTCCTCATATGAGAGACATACTCCTTGTTTGCTTCTGGGAGTTCACGCACATTACCTTTCCAATACACCTTTAAATCTGGAGACAGACTCATTTAGCCCCTAAGTTTATTCACAGAATCACAGAGTATTCTCAGTTGGAAGGGACTTACAAGCCCAACTCTTAAGTGAATGACCCACAACCATCAAACCCACAACCTTGGCATTATTAACACCATGCTTTGACTGACTGAGATAACCTCCAATATCTGACACTGTAGATACAGGTGGCCATCAGCCAAAAAGCACTAAGAGGCTGCCCACATGATGTGAATGGACACTAGCATAGGAAGAAATCAATAATAAAAATTCGTATAGTCATGCAGTGATTCTTTCTTTTAAGATAAATAACATATAAATAATTCTTGGTTCCTGAGACTCCCTTTTCCTTTGTCAATAGATGTTTTATATGAGGTGAAACACAGTGATAATGAAGAACTCCGAGAAAAATGTATTTGCCCCTCATACTGGTTCTGCCCACAAAATATTAATAGAATATTAACAAGTAATTGAAATTATATAAATGAAAGTGGACTTCTGGTTCTCTGAGAATAAGCTTGACACTAACAGAAGGTTTTTCTCCTCTTTAACATGGAAAATTATACATTTACCTATATATACTACTACAGTTACTTGAGCAGTGTCTTTTATAAATTCCTGATGTTTTGATAAGTGAATGTTACATATGAAGGCAACTCTCTTCATACATTTTAAACTGTCTATATTTGGAGTCCATTCTGTTCTTATGTATGAGGAACTATTTAAAAATGCCTATAGCACAGAAACTGTCAGTGAAAAGATACCAGCAGGTGGAGGACGAAAGCTGTCAATGCTTCCAAAACTAATCAGTCATTGGGTTTAATATTAGAGTGTACACATATACTACTAGAGTGGTGTGGGGAGGAAAAGATGGAAAATGTGGACTTTATTTCTACCTGTATTACTTACAAAGACAGAAAATCATGTCTGAAAAGGACTGAAAACATGACAGAAGTGCACATAAATATCATGGTGGGAAAGTCCAAGTTTCAGTTACCTATCCGTGTATCTAATTCTAATACTATCTCTCTCTCTCCCTCTCTGAGTATATATATACACACACACACACATATATATATATGACGTCCAGAATTTTATGTGTTAAAATATGTGTCCTGGAGATTTACTTTCAGGCACCTGAACTGTGTAATAAAATAATAGAGTAGACATAAAAATACTCAAAATGGGACCAGAGCAAGTGTTTCTTGAGGAGTAAAACAATTCATTAAGTGCTGGAGATAGATAAAGAATTTGGCAAGTCAAACACAGAGAGAAACTGTTTACAAGATCTCCAAGGAACAGTCTGTGCCTGTCAGAAGCACTGAATCTACATTTTGTAAGGTTAGATACCTTTGACATTCAAATAAATAAATGTTCCTATATCCTTTTCAAATGAGTCCCAGGTTGACTCAGTTTGCACGGAAATGTTTACACTTCCTTTACCTTCAAGATAATTCATCTAAACTTATTTTTATTGCACTGAAATGAAAATTAATTTATCATTTTCCTATTTACAGTACTGGACTATGTGCAGCCAAATATGTACCACACAAAAATATAACAAAGACTTCACCTGCTCAAAACTTTTGTACTAAAAGCAACCTGCTGACATAGTCCCTGTGATGAGATTTTTCACTTGCTTTCAGCAAACAAAATCAGCTTTTTAAACTACCACTTAACACAGGAGAGTTAACAGAATTTTGGCCCAGCTGTGTAAAGGAGCCGAACCAGGAGCAGCATTCTTATACTTTGGTGTCCAAGTGACAGCATTAAGTGGTGACTCATACTGCATCAAGGCTGTGAGAAACAGTCTTGGTTATAGCTTTGTGATAATGACCACAGGATTCACTGTGGTGAATTGAAGTACAAATGACACCACTTTCAGAATCTTTTCAGCCATCTGCAGGACTCACTAGCAAGTCCAGGTTCAGTGAGAGCCCCAGGACTGCTGTATGTTCAGGGCCTGTCTTCCAGGCAGAGGTAGCACTACCAGTTTGTTTTGAGACATTGTCTGTCATGGCCACAGTTGTCTGCAGCGTATCATTACAGTCATCAGCAGGAGTAACAGAGTTTTAGATAAAAGGTACAAAACAGATCATGGGTCTCTGGGACACTGAGCATTATATTTGTATGACATCTGACAAAATGGCTGTAGCCATTTTCTTGATGTACTCAGACATGCAATAGGAGATAGCTGACAACAGCAACGTAAGTGTCATAGGGAGCATGATAAAGCATTCAGGGCCTGGCATTAAGATTTCCCAACACTTATGCCATGCTTCTGATTCTGCCTTTACATGTTAGCAAGAAGGTCTTGCTGACCTCTCAAGCCTCAGATGGAGCCAGGTTCAACAGGGCAAGAGGAACACGAACTCAGAGCAGTTCTGTCAAGCAGCAGCCCTACTGCTGTCCCTGCTAGTTGCTGTCCCCTGCCATAACGGGGTAGGATGGAGCTGGGGAGCACAGCAGAGCTGGCCTGCGGTGGCACCAGGAGTGCAGTCAGCAGTGCTGGCACTGCCCCGTGGTGGAACTGCTTTGCTGCTCCAACAGCCTGCCTGAGGCGCTCCCTGCACTGCTCATGCATGTAAGCTTCATTCCTCTGGTCCAAAAGACTGTGCAGGAAGGTGAGGGTTAAGTAGGAGGCACAGCTCTGGACACAGCTTCAAATGTCAGATTTTTGCTGCTCAGTGCAAGGCTGCCTCTGCATTTGAAAAAAACCCACAAACTTCCTAGTCAGACAGGCACTAAAACACAGATATGTGTATGTGTGTAAGCACAGACGAAGTAGCTTTGACATTCAGAGTTCCTTAATTCAGGGGAGCCCTTGCTTGCAGTCATTTCAAGTGACAAAAGACACCCCTGATAATTTCATTTGCTCACCATTTAGTAAATATATATTTCAGTCACTGAAAGATGTTCAAATGCTGGAAACTGGAAAGAAGTATCAGACATTTTTATAAATACAGTGACTGATTCCATGATTTATTCATGAGATTATAAGGTACTGTTGGGTTTAGCAATCACTCCATAAATAGGGCAATAAAAGCACAGACCAACACCTTTCAGTTACCCTAGTAAGTAACTTCATGGTCAGATTTGTATGGTATACTGAGCAGAAAGCCATTTTATATCAGATAATGAAAATATTTAGACAAACCTCTAGACCAGTGAGGACTATAGAACTTCTAAAACTATAATTGTTTTAAGCCATTATTAGAAATGAAAATATTGTGAAATTATGGAAGTCTCCCTGTAAATAGTGTGTTACACAAAAAAAATCCTAGGTTTCCAAGAAAAGCCTTTTTGAATTGCCTGAAAAAGAGGGGACACTTTTTCAGCTATATTTCTCTACTACTTAACAATAACTATATGTCTTAAAATATCCCTATTGTCATAAATATTGCTTTATAAGCAAAGCAGCTATCATTTGGAATATAGTGTACTTTATATGATTCAAAATCAGAAAAAATCCCTTAGAATAAGTTTTAAAAAATATAATTGTGTAAGGCTTACCAAATGCAACCACACATTCACTGCAAATAACTTTTAAAATTTCGACTCTAAAAAATTTAAAGACAAATGGTAATGTTCATTATATAAAAAAGAATAAATTATTCGAGTTCACTTAAAAGTTGGGTCTGTTCTAAGCTGATGTATTTATTCAACATATTGGGGAAATATCTTTTCTTTGAGATGAAATCTAGGTCAAAGTTTTTCTCCCTCACATGTAGAAAGTAACAGCAGGCATGAGAGGTGTGATTCTGATTTTGAGGAGTTTGTGTGAACTCTGCTTGATCAAGAGCGGAGGCATCTCCAAGGAAAATCTGGGGAGCCTTGAGTGACAGTAAAAGTTTCATTGGCTAATATAATCCCAGCAAATTGATTGAAATAATTTGCACTCACTACACATTAGAAACTTATAAAAACAGATATTATCCTGTAACCAAAAGTACAACAGAAACTCCAGATCTCAAAAAACGCAAAAAAATCCAAAGGAAGTCAGAAAAGTATATTAACATGAGGAAAATGCTCTTAACTGAAAGCATTGTTCTGAATTCCTATACTCTAGTCTACTGAAAATATATATTCAGCATGCCTGTAAAACCTTTCTCAACAGATTCAGCTTAACAACTGTGTGTAATATTCATGTCACATAATGGAAGCTGCCCAACATTACTAAAAACAAATGTACTTTGTAATAATTTATTTTATCAATGCATTATATCACATAGCTTGTTTTTCATGTGGCATTTCTGTATATTGTTTTCAAATGTTACAATAAAATTAAATTACTTTTAAAGGATGAGTACATGGCATTAAAATTATTGGTAGATTCACCAGAAGATATGGTAATGACTGCAAATCCCGTGTAGGTGGTGTGGTTCATTTAAGGCCAGGCAATCAGACAGTTAGGTCTGGTAATTCCCACCTGGTAAGTCATCCCAGCCCTTACAAGTTTTGGCTTCCCAAGGACCACTGAATTGGCTTTTGATACAGGATGGAAATATTTAGTCTGCATCGACCTGCTCTATTTAGTGGGAATGAAAGCAGCGATCCCATCTGCATTTAAAGCAGTGATAGCAGCATGGTGCCAACCCCAGCGATCTCATACCGGGTATGTCTGGGCAGCAAGAGGCTTTCCCTGAGAACACCCGCTTGGCTGGGTGGAGCCAGCTTGGTTTCTAACTGTAACTAGCCAAGGTAGTTTAGTGCGTGTAAAATACTCTTGGCGACCCCTTCCAGTTGGATTCAAGTGCTAAGGGATAATCTCAGCAAAAGGACAAAGTGGATGTAAGTTGATGGTTCTCAAACTATTGCCAAGCACTAGCCTTGTTCTTGGCTATCTTGAGCAGCAGACTCTTGTGAATAAACTCTGCTTTTTTTTTCCTTTCAAAATGCAGCACTTTGATATCTGTGCCTGTTAGAATGGCTCCTTCTCCTAAATAAGCAAATCAGCAGTTAAGTTTGTGCTCAGCTACTGCCTTCCAAATCTTTCTTCCAGCAATAATAAGAAATTTTTCATACACCAGACACCCTCCTAATTCTCAGGCAAATCATTAGCAATGTGAGCTGTTTTACAACAGGTAAAACTAAGGAGGTTACACATGATTAGCCTAAAACCACAAAGGCAGCCTCTGTCTGAGCAGAACAGAGAGCTGAGCTAAATAAAATTATTATAGGTCCTGCTACCTTACTGCCTTCAGAAGCCAGTTATCTTTATGCCAGGATGAGAGAAAATTACTGTTTACTTATTTATAGCCTTTATAATATTAGGCCAAAAGTAGTTCAGTCAGTTTTTAGGGGCCTGTTTGGAAAATTTTCCACTGCTGTTGGCCACATTTGCTCTTCCTGTTTTTATGGATGATTTGTTTCTGGAAGTGACGATGCTGCAAAAAATACACAAATCCATCAAAATAAACCAAAACCAACTGAACCTTTGCTTTTCACGTAAAACCAAAGCACAATCTCATTACTTTTGAGAAAAAGCTTTAATTTTGTGAAAATTCAAGAATTGTTTTCAACTTTTTTCAGTACCTCACCATTTCCATTGTTTCTCAGCTACAAAGTTTGGCTCTGAACTCACTGGATTAAAGGAAAGATAAGGTTATTATGCACAGTGAAAAAGAAACTCACTGCTCTGCACCATCTTTTTCCATCAGTCAAAAAATACAACTACAAATAATTTATTTACAGCAAATTATTTTGCACAAGGATTTTGCAAAGTAAAATGTATCTGTACTCTCTACAGCTGCAGTATGTTTAGCTTCACATAAAGTAATCTACTCCTGTATTACATGTATTATCCTTTCTGTCACAGCTGTGGTTTTTTTAAATAATTTCTATTTTTTTTCAGGTTTTCTCCCTGAAATAGATTTAGAAGAGTCAAAGATTTCTTTTCTTGTCTGATTACCTCTCTGATGTTACAATGGCCTCAGTGCACTCACTCAGGATTAAAGTGTTCTGCCAGGTTTTTCACAAGGCAACTAACAAAAATCATCATTATTTTGGCTACTTTACTAACCTTTTAATTGTTGCCCTAATTACATGTTCACCAGCATCTTCCTCATAAAATTTCTGTAAGAATCACAGAAATGCTGAAAAAATTATTTTTCCAGTGCAGTGGAACTGCTAAGCTTGTGCCTCATTTTTGATTAATTTCATGCCTGACTCAGTCAGAGATTAGGCCCTGACACAGGTTATAATTAAATATTGAAATCATGAAGTGCAAGAATGTTTAATTTTTAAAATATGAGTTTTAATTTACCTCATACAGAGAATAGCTCTGGTCACCTGCAGAGATGCATTACACACTACATTGCCTAATGTAGGATGCCTGAATAAGGCTGAGCATACAGTTAAAGTAAACTAATGCAATTTACTGAACAGCAGTCAAATATTTATCCAGTTGATGAAGCAGACTTTATGTGAAACTCAGACAATAATTAAAGAGAAGCCTTGCTTAAAACATGCTTATTCCAGTTTCCACAAATATGTTATACCAAAGCAGCATCTTCCTTTTCTCAAATATTGATGTTCTCCTAACACATTATACAGTGAGCTTGTCCTTGGCATTCTCTTGACTATTTAATGAATACATTTCCTGGCATTTGCCTTATCTTTGTTATGTTGTTCTTTGGAGAGCTAAAACTATTAGTTAGCCCTTGACAGAAAAACATCAGAGCAAGCTAGTAAAAGGTCTTATGGTATCAAAGTTATTAACATGGTATTTGATTAAACCATAGAAAGATGGGGAATAGATACTACAGAATATGTTCCCTGTACTTAGGCTTTCACAGCTTTGAATGTCTTTTCATAGAACTTTCACATTTGTTTTTGTCATTTTATCTGAGCAATAGTCTGTTTAGTCACAGGCTGAATACTAATCCAACAATTATTTTGTAGTGCTCTATCATTCCAAATAGAATTGAATATATTATATATTTCCACATCTTCAGAACAAATATTTTTGCTTCAAGTTTCAGTCTTTGTAGTAAAAGAAATTTAAAACTTTTATACCAACAACAGGAAATACGTGTTGAGGAGAGACATATTTTACACAATATAGAACACAATGTAAACTGTTAGCATGCAGACATTTATGAAACTATAAATGGTCTCAATTTTTAATTTAACACATTGAAGTTTGTGTACAATGTAATTTACAAGCATTATTAAATCTTCACACTTCAAAGCTTTATTAGAATCAGGAAGCCTGAGTAGTTATTCTTCAGAAATGCCTAATGCTGACCATAATAATGAAGACAGAGCTTGCACTCAATCTATGTTCCCCAACTAGATGGAAGCATATTTCCAAAATAATCTAACCACCAGTAGGTAGTGAAGAATATATGCTCATTGGCTGTTAAAAGTCATTAGGATATCCTCAAATTTTTCAGTAATAGAAAGTTGATATGTCTATGTCCATTGCCTTAAAAATAGACCATATTTCAAAATACACCCTACAAATTACAGCACACTTAATCCAAACACTACTATTTTTTGCACACCTCTGGATAATTCATTATAAAGTGACTGTGTGAGGGTTCTGCTTCCCTGAAGTGCCATTTTTCTTTTAACAGTTTGTTTTTTACTTGATAAAGTCACACATACAAACAGTCTCTCCATTTAGAAGGCCAATAATGCCAATAATTAAGAAATTAGGGTTATCTTATTTCGTTCAGAAGAGAGATGAAGGCAAATTCCAACAACACAAGTTAATGCACGAGAAAAGCTGTGGAGCAAGAGCCTGACTGGCATAAGCTGCCACAGCTACTTCAGCGGAGCCGTGCCAGTAAACATCAGCTGGGCTTCTGGCCTGGTGTTAGAAGTTGCATCCAGCCACACTTCATTTTCAGCTGCAGCTTCCAACTTGAACCAGCTGCATCCAGAAGCAGCTGGGAGGCTGCCTCACAAACTGGATTGTTTCTAGTCTTGAATGTGCAGTATCACCTCTGTCCCTGACATGCCTAGAACCAGTATACCACAATTACAGATTTAAGTACAGGGCTGCTGTTCTTACATGTCCTAGGGTCAGGAAAATTTAGGGGATTTCTGCGTGTCGAAGTTCTATAAAGTCGGAAAATTAATACTTATTAGCAATAGGACATCACAGCAACCAGATTGTGCTGCAGAGGATTTGGTATTTTATTCTGCCATTCTCTGCAGTATTGAAGTCATTGCTCAAAGCATATAGGAAAATGACAAATCAAAAAGTCTCATCTGCTCTCTACTCACCTGTAAACTCACTGGGGAATTAACAGCCAGTATGTTTTTTAGGGTAAGGCAAAAATCCAGCCTAATTTGTTTTCTCTCATCTAGTGGGTGAGGTTGTCAGTCTGTCCTTCTACCTGCCTATTCCCTGCTGATTGAGACATTGAGAAAAGGCAGCTGGTTTAATTTTAAATCAGACACTAACAAATTCAATCCTATTTGCCAAATGCTTTACTGTTCATACCATTCCATAAAGAGCCTCCTTGATAACACGGAGTCAACATATGCAAAGAACTGAAGTACCAGAAGCACAAACAAGGCCACTAAACCTGTCATACTGTATCTGATTTTATGGTGATTTTAAATATCTGCTGTTGTGGTTGATTTTTATAGGATCTTCAGATTTGTTACATTATGAGTTAAGCTTGGCTTGGATCCTCAGATTTCCAGGATTAGTTGGGCGAGTGCCCAATTAGGTTGTTAAGGTATTGATTAAACTTTAAAATATAGAAGTAAATTTTAAACAGTTTTGGCTACAGTACTTTATAAGTAAACATGTTTGAACCCTTTTAAATGCTTTACAGTATGGTTTGGTTTGTGTTCTTCTCCCCAAAATCTTTCAGAGTTAATAAAAATATTTGACTAACTATTATGTACTACCAAACAGATGAAACCTTGACCTTTTAGCTGGAAGAAAAGCAGGGGCAGATTATAGGACATCTGCCATTTTTTGAGAAACACTTCAGTTTGTCCCCAAACATTCTTGACTATCCATAAACTCCCTATCCTATTCACAGTCAACTCTGTGCTGATTCACATTAAATGATATTACGCAGATTTTTTTCTGTTCAGTTATTGTTCTTTGAAGTCCCCCTTTTAACATGGTAAAACTTTTTCAAGGACATAGGAGTTTTATGGCCTATTTGTCTTCCAAAGCCACTGAGAACAGTCTAGTCTCTACCTCTCTATCTGTAAACACACACAGGTAATCCCAGGAAATCATACAGTACCTGATCAATCCAAAAACTTCCAATCTACATTTCTTTGTACTATAACTACAGAGTGTTTCCCATGACCATACAGAAACTCACACTGCTGCTCCCAAAACTACTGACACTGCAAAACATGCAATTTATTCTGCCAGGAAATATCCAATACATGTTGGTGCCTTAGGTGAAACTATCCAAAGATTCTCATCTTTAGAAGTTGCATCTTTTACACTTTTGTACCTCCTTTGTGTATATATACCACTGATTTACTTTCCTGCCATTTATACCTATTTACTCCACAGATTTCAATGAATGTATTTCGTGTAAAATCATCTTATGCTTTGCCGACTTTCACATAATTTTGACTATAATCCTCGCAATTTGTTTATCAGGATCTAAGACTGTATGGCAGGGAAGCTGTCACAAGATTGATTCTGTGTTGTCAAAAAGAGAAAAAAATAATGCTTGAAGTGTTTTATACTGTGGCCCTTAATTACAAGACTAATTGTACTTAATAGAGCCACTCATGGGGGCTGTAGAAGTGGATCTGAACAGATTATGTATTACCCCCTAGAAACCTGTACTTGCTTGGTAGACACCCACTAAGAGCAAGGCTGATTCACATGCCATAGCAGATGCCACTAATACAGAGGGCCATGAGTTTAGCCTGCCAGAAAGAATTCATTTTCACATTTAACCATTCACTGCAGCAAGATACATGGGTACACACTGGCTTGTGACTGTTACAGCCCCATGCTATTTTACAGTGCATAGAATCTGTAATGGAAGAAATCATTCCACAATAAAAATTATTTAAGATGGCCTTACTTAGTCTGTATGCATCACAGGACTTCAAATTATTTTACATGGTGCATAATGACCAGCTATTGATGTTCTCCACTCAGGCTTACCAAGGGAATGGAAAACTTCACCTACGCTCAAAGTAGGTTCATCGTGCCATCGTGTACAGCGTCTTGCTTTGAAGGCTACTACTAAAGATTAAATAACAGCTGGTGGCTACTCAGACTATTTCCAATGTTCTTAAAAGTATTTATTTTTTTACTTCTAGATATGTTTACACGCATATACATGTGTCTGTATACGTACAAATCCATACATGTAAGTTCTAGTGGTTGGATCACATTAGCACAGTGCAAATATTTTTACTGTCACCTCAGAAGTAGAATCCTTTTCATAATTACAATGAACCATCATTTCAATATTCTAATGAGTAAAAATTTAAATAAATAAATAAATAGAGCTTTAGAAAGCTTCAGATTTCCTTAAATGACTGATTTTTGTTTCATGACAAAAGCAGTTCCTAAAAAAGTTTCCACTCATATTAGTCTAATTTGGAGGGTATCTTCTTTATAAATCAATTAGTTTCCCATCTCTATATGTACACGTGTGAAAATAATGCCAAATTCTTATTTGAACTTGTTAGATAACAATTGATCACAGAACTATAACCTTACTTATGCAAATCACTAGAGTTCATGGTAAGCCTGACATTTGCAGAATTAATGAACTAAATAATTAAGTGACCTAGTAAGTGAATTGGTAAACCAGAACTATTAATATTTTAATGAATTCTTTACTATCACTTAAATAATAAATTTTTTGCATAATTTTAAAGGATTATGGTAAAGAAACATTAGAATATAAAATCCATTATGTAAAGGAAGGTTGCTTTTATAAATCTGTCATTATGTCTCATTTTATTGAATTCATTTCTATTCAAGATTTAGAAAAGTGGCAATTCCTGCACCGGTGACTAACAGTCCCCAACATTTCAGTAGTAAGATTTTTTTCTTGCTAAGACAAGCCTGGGATCATTTACTGCTTCAGACAAACCACTGCCTAAAGTGAGTAATTAGCATATATCTGTAATTTAAGAAATCCCCTATTTGATGGTGTGCATCACACATTTCAGATTTTCAAAGCACTAGTAAGTTAACCAGGCAGAGTAAATGATATTTCTGAACCAGTTCCTCTTAGAGATATTTTTTTCTTTCTACATCTTGTTGGCTTTCACCCTTATACCAGCTTTGCATCACATATCTTGCTTTTTCCTGTTAGAGTATCCTAAACTCAAATAGTTTCTTAAGCTTCAACTTACCAGTATTCTTCATATCCTGTCTCAAGTGATATGTATATTTGTCTTTCCTTATCTTCCTCTTTATCAGTGTCCACAATGGAATTAGACTTATCAGAGTGGAAATTGGGAAGTACCATATACTTCTGCAGGTACCATTTATTCCATTAATTGCTACATGGATTTGAAGTACTCTTTCTATTCTGTTATGTCTACATGTATGTATATACCAGAGATAACACACGGTATGATACATGTGATTTTTTTCCTACATAACCTGATTTGGCATGACTGCTAAAGAAATCAGGAAAGTCTTCAACATTTATTCCCTCTTTAGCACTAGTCCCTGAAAGCAGACAGGTGAAAGCAACAGCACATACCCAAAATTGTTAAAACAACATTTCAAGTAATTTTTTCCAAATTAGTACTTAACACTTAACTTTCAATTTATCTCTTCTGAAAGATGCTACACAGTGTCACTTGTCTCAATGTTACAAAACATTTCAAATTGATATTGAAATGTCATAGGGTGAAAAAAGTAATAATGAAAATAAGGAAATTAGCTTCTGAATAGGATCTTTCTTATCTCTGAGAACATAAAAAAAAGCAGAACTACCTGTCGTGAAGACAAATATAACACTTCATGGCTCAAGAAAGAAAGAATGGGGTTCTTTTCCATTTCATTGGCACATGCCAGATACTCAAACACCTTTCATTGCAAACCATTAGGTGGATCATGTCCACACAACAGTCCAGTGGGCTTCTGAGTAACATGAAACTACCAGAGATATCTTTAACATAATGCAAAGAGACTAAGTTTTGGTCTTAAAAGCATTTCTAATGATGTCTCCTTTATGAGTACAATTGAATGCGCCAAAGACTGGCTATGGCTGATGTTTACTCCAGCTGGGTTTAGTTTTTATTAATAGATATACTTAAATGACAGCAAATAAAAAGAGCAAGGCTGCATTAATATGCTATGGCTACAAGTGTGCTTTGGGAACAAAATCCTAAAAATGAAACGCCACAGTTGACAGAGCTTCACTCTTTGAAGTGAGTTCAACATATTTTCAGGAAACTGGTGGAACTTCATCAAGAAAAAATCTAATGCTGCTGACCTATGCTGTACCCACACAGCGGGGCTTTTGCAGTTCATTATGCAGGCACAGCAACTGCAGCATGCAGTAACACCCACAAAAATATTTCTGAAATCACAGAGGACTATTTTATCCCACAGAACACTCTGTCATTAGGTAAAAAAGCTATAAGAAACCAAGAAGCAAAACACAGGCAGTATGCCATTCTGCAAGTTCAGTCACTAATTGTAGCTGATCAAAAATTTTCAACCAGATAAAACAAAGATATTTAAAAAAAAAAACAAACAACAAAAATCATATATACTTATGTTTTGAATCTAGTTATGAAGAGGGCTCTGTTCACATGGGTGTTTGGTCTACAGGTGTGCACATTTGTGGTTCTCTAACTCCTCTGAAATAGCACATGCAGAAACTTACTCTGTGTTAACTTTTCAAGTTAAATGAAATGTCTAGAACAAAATATCTGTCATACAGAAAGGGCTTTGTATTTTGCACATAGTAATGTGATATAAGCTCAAACTAGAGGATTCAAGGACTAGAGGAAATTTGAAACCAAATAGAAGGAACTAAGGAGTTGTGTGAACCGTGCAACTAAGATAGACTGCTTTCAAAAGAAATTGTGTTGGTTGACATTGTTTTACTTAATTACATTAAGGCTGTAGTGTAAGCCAAGGCTAGATATCAAATAATCCATATGGGGGGAAAATAGCTCAATGACCTAATCATAGCAAAAATGTATGTCAAGATATGATCTCCAATAGAAAATAAAGACTACACAAAACAGAAACATAGATAAAGATAGGGTTGTTTGACTTGTAATATGGTGCAATTGTTATTTTTGTAGAAGTTCTTAATTTTTAAAAAAAGTTCTTTCCTTCTTTCCCTCAACTTAACTGTTGATTCTCTGGTGTCTAATACAAAATAACTTTCTGCAGCTGCAGCTGTTTCTGCACTAGAGCAATTACCAGGATCTGTCTTAATTATTTTGATGAAAGTGGTAAGCATTTGCAGAGAATCAGTTCAGTAAGTTTTATAGTTCTTGGATCTCCCATACGTGTAATACAAACACACTGTGAGCAGAGTCTATAGAAAACGAATGAAAATGAGAACAAAAGACACTAGCATAAGCTAGAACAGTGGAAGTAAAGACTTGGCAGAGACATCATCCTTGGAGATTTAAAAATGTATATGTGTATATCAAAAGATCAATATTAAAGAGTGGAACTTAATTTTGACCCAAGGGAGTCAAGTAAGAAACCGAGGGAGAAAGTCACAAAAACTTTTTTTACATCTCATTTAAGCTACAGATGAAATTACGTTTCTCTGAGCACAAAGAAAATGGGGGAGGGAGTAGTGGAAATGCTGAGTAATTTATTTGAAAAGTGTTCTAGATGTCATCTAAAACAATTTTTATGTTATTCAGCTAATGCTGGTAATTGCACTTCATTTCTCTAGCAATCTCTGGAGGAGGTTTCAAGCCATAGCAATCACAACAGCCTGCAGCTTACTTGGAAAATAGAGTATCAGGCTGTAAAGGGTAAATATGTAATGGAAAATACAGCATATATGAGTAAAAGAATTATCAGAGAGACCAAAGCAAGCATAATATGTTAGAAAGACAGTGAAATAATCTTTTTGAGCTAGTTATTTTTGGATCACAGATAAAGTGACTCCAAAATGGTATCAGTTTAATGTGCACTGGCAGGACCCAATTGGCAGCTCTTTGGATTGGCCACAGACAGCGTATGAGAGGATTCCCCGGGCTGCTGGTGCCTTCAAACAGAAGCACTTCAGACTGGCAGCATGGGAATACTCCCTTTGAACAGCTGAATGATATGCAAAAGATGTAAAAACAGATATAAATGCTAATAATTAAAAACTAAATGAATAATACCCAATGCAGATTTTTTAAGAGAGCTGAGAAGGCTTTGGCATTCAGAGGCTGTGCCAGCCAGCTGTAATAATCATCTTAAACACTCCCAGAAAGGAGAAAGACATTATTAGCATTATGGAAACAAAGCAAGTACCCAATGGAAAAAAGTGTGTTTCTATAGTAAAAGCTTCTGCGGAAAAGCTTCCGTAGTAAACTGAAATGGTTACACAGTTGAATCTCGCTGCTCTGAATGAGCAAAGCAACATTACATTTATTGGTCTGAAGAGACCCCACTAGAAACATATGGCCTTTTAGCCAAGTCTACCCAGCCCAATAAACTCTGAAATACCATAGATGTGTTTGTTACTTTATGGGCAACAGTGTATTAATGAATAAATATTTTTAGCACTGTAATTTTATAAAATGGAAAACATTCGATATCCTCTGGAACTACCTATGTAAAATTTGGCTTTTCTTTGACAGTGCATGCTCCTTAGATGAAAATCTTTGTGTAATTTAAAATAAAAAAACTCCAAATTAAACAGCTGAAATAATTTATCTTGAAAACTGTGAATGCTCATACATGCTTTGTATGAGCTCTGAGATAAGTTTGATTTATGAGTTTGCTGTACAATTGTGTCAGGGATATCTGCCCTGCAGGTTTTTGGCTCGTGTTCCTCATCCCATTTGCTCTTCCAGTGTATGTGAGTACCAACAGCTTCTGCAGGCTCTCTGGTCTGTTCTCAGCCACCATACAGCTCTGCCCACTGTTACAAACACTCCACGTAAGTGTTCACCGCCTTGGACATCACTTCCCAAAAATATTTTCAGACTACAGGTTACCACTGACACACGCTTTTTGATTCTTTTTTTCATCTATGTCTGTACCTACATTATATGTCTTCCTCTGATGAAAGCCAGAAGTGCCAGATCAAATGTGAAGGTGGATAACAAAGGCGAAGCCTTGCTGATATTTGAAATATAACTTTCTTTCTCCTTCAAATGCAGAGAAGTCCAATTTTTTTTTTTTTTTTTTTTTTGTCCAAATAAGCACAAAATACAAAATAAATAAAGATAACTGGTGGATGACTTCTGTTGTCCAGGCTATGATTTATTACAACAGAAGTAGAATCCAATACAAAAATGCCACCATCATAGTGATTGGAAAGAAAGCTAAGATTCACACTGGGTATTCTAACTGTATATATATCTTGAACTGCTTTTTCTCTAAAAAGAGAGACAGGCATGGCCACCAGGAAAACCCAAAGCCAAGTATGCCCAAAGACCCTTAATTTTAGTGAGACTTAAAATGTTAATTGACATCCAAACCTACAGATCTAACATATACCTGCTGGTCTGACAGAGAGATAACATGTACAGCATACATGGAATAAAACCTGCCTTTATAGACTTATTGGTGAAATTAAAAAAAAATCTAGAAGAAAAATGCATTTATCTCCAAAACTTAGGAAGAACTGTGGATATGTTTTGGTGTTGATCTTATCCTTGAATAAAACAATCATGTCACATAAGCAGTAAAAAGAAGCACATCTATGTCATGTTTTCTTACATTATCTAGGGATTCCTTGACTTGGAAATCACTAAGAAAATCACACCACAGCTGATCGATGGCTGCAGCACAAATGTCACAGAATTAATAACTGCTCGCTTAAAGCTGAGAACTCTGCACTGTGTCTGAAATACAGCACAGTGGTAGAAAGCTCCTGGTCTGCAAGGTCCTTCCTCCAGCAGAGAATGGCAGGTCTGGGTACTCAGATTGTGGAGAGGATGGGGACAGGAGATGATAACTCACTTTTCAGCCCATCTTTCCAAAGGTTAATTTTCAAGCTCACATTTTACTTTCTGACCTTAGTACCACTGGGAAGAGAGAGAATGTCTGCCATTTCCTGGTCTGTGGCCCAAGCTACTTTGATGAGGACAGAGAACCAATGTCTGTAACACAGGTGTATATTTCTGCCTTGTGGTATTTTCTGAGCACTAGAACTGCAGCCTCTTGCTGCAGATGTTCAGCCCTCTCTTGTGCAATGACATGAATAAAACCAAACAATTGGAGTGTTTTCATGTTTTGGGACGTACTAAGATGAAATGTTTTAATAAGAGATGGCCAGGAAGAAGAAAATCACGGGGAGCAGTAGTGCTGGGAAACAGTTGTGATGGAAGGATTGCCATACCACAGAGAAAATACACAACAGAAGAAAACTGAACTATTGTATCTTGACATTGATCTCAGAAACATAAACCACTACTCTTCCTTTGAAAAAAATTAATTGTATTTTTAGGAAGCTGAAACAAGGAAAAAGAAGAGTGGGGCTGGGGCTGAGGCTGACTCAAGCCCAAACAAAAACCTCGAACCTACTCCAGTATTTGTTATTGTTAAATTGGTAAAATGCATGAGAACTCACTGAGAAGTACAGCTTACTAGCAGAACCCAGACAGTACTCTACCAGCTGGATACTCTGAGATTTTTCTTTTCTTTTCCAGCAGTAGAGGATACATATGGATATTTGCAAATGCCCTGAAGTATAAGGGAGACAGAGCTCTTCTCAGTTTACATTGTGTTTTCCAACCCCTGTACAACCCACAAGGTCAGCCACCCGCGGACACTCAGCAAAGTTCCTGCATGTGACATGCTGCTGAGCCCTGGGGAAGGACAAGGAGGCTTGCAGGGGCCCTCCAAAATGAAAGGGGTTGAAGGGCAGCCTGCCTGCATGTGGCAGTCATTTGTACTCAGGAAAATGAAGAACAGGAGAAGCACATCTGAGGATCTGGCAGCCCTCACCTAGAGTGGGAGCACTAGGCTTTCCCTGTTTAAGTAATTTTGAAGTCTCATGCAGATCCTAGTATAAACTAGCTTTTCACAAAACTAATAAAGCACCTTCCAGAGGTATCTTACAGATGCTTTCAAGACATTTTCCTGCTGCAGGCATGATTTCCTCCTTTGAGCAGACCAGATTGCTGAGTCCAAACACTGTCCCTTCTATTCTGCCTTCACTTGCTCCTTGGAAGTGTGTGCCTTCAGCAGGCACCATCATGTCCAACATCACAATACTTTCAAGGCAGGACATTCATACTTCAGGTTGGCCAGTTTGCAGTTTTCCATTTTGTAGCTGCAGCCCGTAAACCAAAAATTATTTTGTGTCCCCTGGAATTTTCCAGGGGTTTATGCTGCTTAGAGACAACTTCAGCTCTTACCGCAATTCACAACAGCATTTGATAGACTTATGCAAGCCGGTTGGCTCTGAAGGCTGAGCTAGGACTGCACTTGGGTCACAGGGAAGGTAGAGGTATGTGTGCTAGGCTGTAGTTGTGGACATGGCACCCAGCAGGGCATCCTCTATGTGTCCAGAAACTATTGATAACACGTGAGATTACCGAGCCAGGAAAAGGCATTGGCATTAACTGTAAACACACAAGACATACTTCAACTTTTCTTGGAGGAAAAAGATGACCTGAATTGTACCCTCAATATTCAAGACTTCACGAATGAACTGAGGACCCATTTCACCAACTAGAAGAGAGCAGCATAGCAGTATACCTCCCATGCCAGGCCAGACTGTCCAATCCAAAATGCTCCCCCTGCTGCTTAGGAGAGCTTTATAGTTCCTGTATGCTATTAAGGCAGTGCAAAGGGACCCTGACTGAATGCTTGCCTTACTAAAGTCTGCTGTGGCTCTAAGATCATATCAATCACAACAACTCAGCCTTCTCTTTGCTCCTTCAGGACAGCCAGATTGATAATTCTAGCATCTCAGTAGTAGGAGGCCATTATTATTATAGGTGTTTATTTTATTTTGGGGTGCAGAAAAATCAATTTTATTTTGCATTGTGAATATTTAATATACTTTCATAAATGAAATTCCATAGTCATTTTCACATGAAAAAACCTAGATATGGCTGCAGAGAGCATGCTTAGTATATGTAATGATTATAGGAAATTCCATCTACCTCATATGGTCTTTTTTTGTTAATTTCCCAGATCTCCAGAGAATTTTCTGAACAGCCTCGGAAGACTGGAAAAGATCTCTAAAGAATTTCTAGTGCTCTAGAAGGCCCAAGGCAGCATTTCCAGTGCTAGAAGGTGAACAAAGGTCTGTATTAGCCTGTAAGCTAGCCTGTGATGATGAATGGCAGTATTGTGAGATGAAGAAATAGTGTACAAGACAAGGCTCAGATAAAACAGGTTCTGACTTAATCTGGAAGGTCTAAATAATTTAAAAGCACAAAGCATACATAGCTAGCTTGCTAGAATGAGTAAAGCGTATCCTGCTGTGAATAAGACCTACATTTTTTCAGTTTAATGTTTTGGACTACAAGAAAAGATATTGGGGGTTCAGAGAAGTGCAAGGATAATAAATTAATACTTGCTCATAGTAGCAAGAAACAGCTGCCATTCTGGAGTTTTCAAAAGCTGTGGCACATCAGTCATTATTTCTGTCACTGTGGTCTCCTGAAGTCTCCTAAAGTGAGTAAGGCTGAAGTCTCACTCACCCAGATGGCCTCTCCCACCTTGATTTCCTTTAAACAAATGCATTGTGAGACAGATAGAGGTATATTCACTTCCCTGTGACATACAGGCATGAGACACACTGTGATCTTGGACAAGACGATACAAAATTGGGAAGAGCTCTTGACTTCCTTAAAGGCAGAGAGGCCCTGCTCCGCAGAAAGACCTCAATAAATGAAAGGACTGGGCAAACACCAACCATATGAATTCCAACAAGGGAAAGTGCTGGATTCTGCACCTGGGATAGGGCAACCCTGGGTGCATGGACAGATTGGGGAATGAGATGCTTGAAAGCAGCGCTGCTGAAAGGGACTTGGGGATCCTCGTCGACGGAAAGTTGAATTTGAGTTAGCAGTGCCCTGGCAGCCAAGGAGGGCCAAATGTGTCCTGGGGGGCTTCAGGAGTTGCATCGCCAGTGGGGCAAGGGAGGGGATTGTCCTGCTCTGCTCTGCACTGGGGTGGCCTCACCTCAAGTCCTGGGGACAATTTTGGGTCCCACAATATAAGAAAAATACAAAGCTATCAGAATGTCCAAAGGAAGGCAACATGGGTGGTGAAGGGCCCTGGGGGGAAGCCGTGTGAGGAGCGGCTGAGGTCACTTGGTCTGTTCAGCCTGGAGAAGAGGAGACTGAAGGGAGACTTCATAGCTGTCTAAAACTTCCTCCTGAGGGGAAGAGGAGGGGCTGGCACTGATGTCTTCTCTGTGGTGACCAATGACAGAACCTGAGGGAACCGCCTAAAGTTGTATCAGGGGAGATTTAGGCTGGATATTAGAAAAAAGTATTTCACCTAAAGGGTATTTGGTCACTAGAATGGGCTCCCCAGGGAAGTGGTCACAGCAGCAGCCTACCAGAATTCAAGAAACATTTGGACAATGCTCTCAGGCACGTGGTGTGACTCTTGGGGATGGTGTTCTGCAGGGCCAGGAGATGGACTCAATGATCCTTGTGGATCCATTCCAATTCAGCTTACTTTGTGATTCTGTGAAGTACCAGGCTACAAATTTAAAACTATTTTCTGTCTCCTGTCTTAGTATTTTACTCCATTATCATTCACAAACCCTCTATAACCTATAAATTCTGTCATTCCTTCAGTATAAAGAGCAGAGAATATTTTTATGCCTCTCCTGGCCTAGGCCTGTATGTTCCAACTCCTTTGGTCTGTCCCCAGGAAGAACAGCCACGTGCCTCCCTAGTAAACCTCCTTTGCCCGCTTGAGACTGCCTGACACCAAACTCCTTACTCCACAACTCACTCTTCTGAACAGCTCATAGATGGGTGGTTCTATCTTTGACACTTTCCATGCTGCCCTTTTCCTACCAGTCCAGCCCAGCCCTCACAGAAATTGGCTATCCTGATCATCAGACACTCTCTGCAAGACATTAGTGCAGTAATTACCCAGGGATGTACAGCAGTGTGCCCACTGGTGCTTTACTTACAAGCTCATTTTGATCATTAATGATGCTAAGCACATAAGGGTTTCTAACTAAAATAATGTACAGAGCAAAGTTACTGTATTCTGTCCATGGCCTTCACCTCCTAAAAACCTCTGCAACAATGATAAATAAAGGAACCTCTTAAACTAAATAGGAAATTCTTTGTATTTAAAGTTTCAGCTGTGATGTGTGTTTTACTGAGTTGTTGTACATAAATATTTTTATAGAATCATTGCCAAAAGAATGGATTCCTCCCTTTCTTGTTCAAAACTCCCCTAGAAAAAAATACAAATTTTTCCTGTTAAAGATTAAATAACGTATTTGTGATTTAGTGCAGACTCCACAAAGCTCCTGTGATGTAGTCAAGATATTATTTGTGTTTCCAAAGTGAAGCAGTACATGAAGTAGCATGAGCTGGTTATTTTTTAATTTTTAAATCCAATTAATTGTTCTAGTTACAGTACCACTAATTTTTATCTAGCTGATTAACTAGAGAATAATCCAAATACATTTCAAATTATAAATCTTTCATGATTTGGGAGATTTTATACTAATGTACATTTGACAGTGCTAATTTAAAGCAAATATCAAGCTTGATTAAACATTCCCAAGATAAGAAGGATAAACGATTGAATTATTTTATAGATTTAACCACTATTGATATGATGTTATAAACAGAAATATTTTGATGTTCATCATTAATTTTTAAAAATAATTCTTTGGGAAACAGCCAAGAAGGACTGGAGAAGTAGGTCAGAATGTATGCACAAAATATTTGTATTCTTTACTATATAAACACTAATTTATTTATTGAAATAATACACTGTTAATTATTTATTAAAGAAATCACAATTTTGCTGAGCTTCCCTCTGAAAAAAAAAAATCATTAAAATATTTCTAATGCCATGGATTGTTTCACATCTCTGCCTCCCAACTGTTTACCAAGTGTTTATTGGCAAATCACTATCTGTTAAAACATAATCTTCACCAGAGCATCTCCAGCAAGCAAGTGCATTACAAAGCATTTTAGTAAGCTTTAAGTACTGTAAAAATAGTCAGCATTCCCCATCATATTTTCAGTCCCCATAGCTATACGTGGGAGACTATATATATATATATATACACATATGAGAAAAACTCTTTAGGCATTGGTTTTCTGGAATTGTTGCTAAGGAAGGTGAATTTCACAATACTCCTGGCTATTTCCCCAAATCAAGGCTTTCAAAAATGCAGGTACACCAAACAGTATTAAGTAATGTCGGAAAAAGAGAGAAAGGGCTCTTTGTGAGAAGTTACATTACGCACAGGGAAGCTTTTTTCTGTTTTCTTTTTCTTTTTTTCATTTTGGTTTTTTTATTTTTAAACCAAGGAACATGACTGATTCACCAAAATGTCGGAGCACA
The DNA here is from genome assembly GCA_013398955.1 of Callaeas wilsoni. Classification (NCBI taxonomy): domain Eukaryota; kingdom Metazoa; phylum Chordata; class Aves; order Passeriformes; family Callaeidae; genus Callaeas; species Callaeas wilsoni. The sequence goes on along the minus strand of VWPU01001097.1, from coordinate 60,184 downwards.
ATCTATTATCCATCCAGAAATTAGCAGATTTCATGCAAACACTCAGGTAAACAGAGGAAGTGGAAGCATGAAAACGCCGATTACCAATAAAAAATTGAGTAGATGTTCCCAGCTGGAGAGTGAGCGGAACCCATAGTCAACAGCACAGAAATATGCGCCAGCACGCTATTCTCCAAGGCAGTGCTGTAAATGAGACAGTGTACAGGGATGACTTGCCTCTACTAATCTCAGCTGGCCTCTCTAGTTAATACATTTAAACAAAAATGTAGATTTTCTGGAATCTATTGCTATGCTTGATTAATTTGGGCAAAGGGGTAGATAACTATTTTTCTCCCATTTTCCATATGATGCATTTGAAATGAGCATATTTTTCTAATGATGTAATTTCATTTTCTTTCATTAGTTCTACTGAAAAACAAGCAATATTTTGTCCAGCTAGGGCATTAATAATTATAACATGAAATTGGTTAATGCAACATACATTTCTCTCAATATCACTTAACTCTATATTACAGTGCAAAACAAAATTAAAGTATGGTGGATTCAGTTTACTTTTGCATTTTCCGATAGTATGAACTGAGTCAGTAGGGGGAAAGGAGAGCAGGTTGCTTCTGAGTCAGACTTACTGTATTTATTCTTTCTTATTTTGAGGAGCCTGGTTACATGTATGTTGCTAAACTTCATTGAACCACTTTGCAAGTGGCAATAAACCAAGCCTTTACTGAACTCCAGATAGATTAGCCATACTGCATTCCCATCATCTAAGAAATCAGTTATTAAAGAAACAATAAATTTAGTCTGGAAGACATCTCTTTGCAAAGTCCACAATGCATTTAATGCTTTACTCCTTCTTTCTTAGTTTCTCTTTCAAGACTTCTCCTACAGCCTTTTATAATACTGGAATTGGACTAATTTGGCCTCCAGAGTTTAAGCTAGCGTATGTCCTCACTATCATCTAAAATATAAGGAGCCTATTTTCTGATCCCTGTCAGGAGCTTGGTCACTCCACTTGACAGATGCACTCAGATCATTGCCACAGTACCCGCACTTTCATGCACTTACTTAGTTGGTTATTTCTGGGATGGAAATGGTTAGGCCTATGTGATTTAATTGCATCGGTCTTTTCGTCTTAATTTTAGCCTGGGTATTCTAATTTACAGCCCATCCTCACTTCCCATAGTCAGCACTTCTGTCATTACAGAAAGTAATACATTTGATTTAAATCTGATGTCACAGATGAACCATTTTATTCTTGACCTCCTGTTCATTGCACTGTGGTTGAATGTCTCCCTCTGTGTTTTCTTTTATATTTATACATAGATGACTGGGAAAAAAAAACAAGAAAAACCCTCAACTTCTTGCTGTTTGTCTCAATTTACGAGGTCTGATTCAGCTTTACTCTTGGCACTTATCTCTACTTCTCTGTTTCCTAGCCTCTCAGACATAGAATACTCCCTATCCTTTTAGGCGAACTGCTTATTTCTTCTGCCCTTTCAGAAGTGGTTATTTATGCAGTCAGCTCTGGAGCCATTCCCTACAAGATTTTTCCCCTTGATTAAGATGCAAGTTGCAGACAGCTTTCACACCTTTGATTTAAAGAAATTTCACGCCTTCTCCACATTAAAATCCCTGAGCTCTTTAATCCAGTTGACCTCATTAACTAGTTTCCTTAATTTTTCAAAGTTTATCTTTTTGAAATTGAGATTCTTTACAAGCTTGGTTGCAGCTGTGCTGGTGGGGGTGGCAGCTGCATTGCAGGGCAGCTGCTGCTCTGACACGTTGGTTGGTGCCCATGTCTCAGCCTGTGGTTCTAATGGGAAAGGATGCAGCCCCCTCACCCCCAAGCTACTGCTCTTCTGCTTAATTAAGCTGAATAAATTGATGATCATTTGATACTAGTTTATTTTCTAGCAGCCCTTTCTTTCTGCCTCCACTGCAAAAACCCAAGATACAACTAAATTATTTGTTGCCTGGATGGAGGAGGACTCTGTCGGTATTACTGACACATTTTAGCCAGCTACATTACCTTGGTCATGACTTTTTATTTATTCGGCTTTATCTTCAAAGCCAGGTTTTACCCTATGCTTTAAAGGACAGTTCAAAAAATTCTGTAGCTGACTGTACAATCAGGGAAATTTCTTCCTTACCTGTGACATAAGTTCATTGTCTTATGACTCAGGTCACTGAGGGATTGTATTAGAAGCCTGTCCAAAGTGGAAGTTTTCACCAAAATTGTGTCGTATTTGGAACTGAAAGGTGACTATTACTGCTGACTTGCCATTCTACCTGCTAATACTGAGAAAGTGTGTCATCTCCTCAAGAACTGTCTGCTTACAAGATTCTTAAATCTAGAGATACAAAAATAGGAATTAACATCATAAAGCTAGAAGATGGGAAGGCTTATTATTGCACGTAGGTCTTCCTCAGAGTTGAGAATGATTCATTCTTACATGTTCTCTACTTTCCAATCCTACATGTTGCAAGCAAAGGGATCTTTGTTGTTTCTTTTGGGAGGCTACTCCGTAACTTAGAAGGTTTCAGCAAGGACAAGATTTTCACTGGCCTTTGGCAATATTTTTCCTTTCTTAACTCAGTCTCAGCCTTCCAACCATGGGCAAGAAAACATAACTTGAGTCCTCATGGACATACCTATATAACAATGGTAATAACAGAAAGACATCACCTCACAAACTTCCCTTCCTCTTCACTAGCTTTTCAATGGTTCAGCCACTATGCATATGTGTTTGCTGGATCAGACTTGGGAACTGGGAATGTACACCATCCATTAACTGTCAGGCTCCTCTGCGTTAGATACCAGCCCCAAGGGAATAACTAAAACACAGCAGAGCAAACGTAACAGCAAAATCAAATGCGCTTGTGAACTTGCCTGTGAAGATGGGCACACAGTTCAGTGGGTATAGCCCTGTGTTGCAAAGAACGAGGTAGTGGCACGTTGTCTTTTATGTGGGGCAAGCAAACAAGAACATTTATGTGTTGGTGCTGCTCTGACTCTGTGAAGTATAATGAGAGATAAAAGTACACAAGGCAGAGCATGTGTCTCCTAGGCACAGTCATGCTGTGGAGAGAAGTAATTTATCCCTGCTGGGTACATCCATCATAATCCAGAGTCTGGAAATATCTGTTATTAGAGTGCATTCATTCCAGAGCTTACACTATGTATGCTTGCTATTTAAGCTGATCTGCTGCAATGGTGGTGTCAATTAGTTTCTGAGATCCCTTCCTATGATTTTGCCTGTAATGAGCATGTTCACCTGTATAAAGTTAACAAACTATATCGCAATATCGCAAATGCAGGCAAGTGTGAAAGTTGCCCCTGTGCTTCATCATAGCCCAGAGTCTGAGCCAAAAGAAAGCAAACTGGAAGAAAAATGGCTTCTAAGTTGGAGCTAATGCTTTCCTCACCTGTAACCCCTAAAAATCCAGACGCACACATCATGAAGTTTAGGACAACATGTATTCAGAATTTCACTAATCTTACCAGAAATCATTAGGAGTCTTGGGCAACTGAGTGTTTTTACTTTAGAGCTTTATGGGAAAAAAGTGTGCTAATACTTACTTCTTACTTATAAGTTACATTTGAAGACAGAAAAATTCATTTTCTCTTTTCTTTTTTTTTTTTAAGTATGTCTTGTTAAAAGTTTTTTAACTGGGTCTCAAATAAGTTTAGATCTCAACTTAAGCTGTGAAAGAGAATAAAAAGACTGAAATCCAAAATTTATAGTTTTAGATTTCTTTAGTTCAGAAAAGCAGTGTGAATTCTAAAAAAAAAAAAAAAGGAAAATATTAAGGTTTTGAAGAAGAAAGAGAAAAAAATAACCTCTGATGTCCATTAAAAAATAGATACAAATGAAAATTCCCAATTGTCTTTTTGCACAATGAAACATAGAAGTGAAGAGAAGAATTAAGTGCAAATAACAACGGGGGAAAAAAGCGATACTTCTCAGAATTCTGAATTCATAGAAGCTATTCAGGGCCAAAGGCTCCTCTCTGTGTCTAGCAGCAAAGAGGAAGGTGGTATTGACTTCAGATGGGGAAGTGCTGAGGAGGAAAAGGCTGATTCTTGAGAGTGGCATTCCTTGCAGCTCTGAATTTGAAGGGCTCAGGGGATGAGTGATCTGCAGAATGGGGACAGTGTCAGCTTTGGGAGCTACCAGTTGGGGATTATTCTCTGAAGAACACTGTCTTCTTGTCTGCTCAACAAAACAAACCAATCAACAACATAATCATTCTTTTTTCTTGATTCCTGGGACTCAAAATACAGCCAATCCCTTCAGATCCATTCTGGCCAGTGATTCAAATGTCCAAAGAGAAGAAGTCTTCTACCCAAATAGAAATGTCCTGAAAAATGATGTTTTATTTACTGTATACCTATGCTTTTATGCTGACTCTGAGTGGAGGAAGTATTCATGAAGCTAAGGTTTTGATAACATGATTCATATTTTTGGTTTGACAGCGTAGGGGTAAGCATAGCCAATAGTTAAATAAACAACTGAAGCTCATTTATGCAATATTCTACCACAGCTTTTAACTAATCATTAAATAAAACATCTAGCACATTGCTGTGAGCAAACTAATCTTTCTAACATGACTCTTAAACAACTCAGTAAATCACTCTTCAGTAATTTCTTTATCTAACTGGCTCAGTATCCTTGATAGATCCTCGATAGCCCTAAGAAATATTTGATCAGTGGGTTGCCTATGTGTATAATCTTTACTTATTTGCTACACTAGTTTATCTCATTTTTCCCAACTGAAATCCCATTTTATTATTTCATTGTGAAACATTTTCTCCATGCAAAGGGTGAATTTATTAGATGTCTCAGACTCCTTCAGCTCTCTGAAAGATTGAGTCTTCTGTAGTGATTATGTGACAAATTAGACAAGAGAAATACCTTTGCCTGGTACTGCATAGTGGCTAAACAGCTACATAATGCCGGAGCGCACATGAAGCCCAGTCTTTAAATCAAAACATTGCCTACGCTCCCATTTACACAGCAAAGAGGAGGAGCTGGAGTGGGCGATGTGTGGGTTATAGTGTTGTACAGTTTGCAAGTCAGCATGGCTGAAACCTTTTCAGAGACATCAGTTTTTAAAAGAATTGCGTAGATGCAAACAAAAGTTCCTCGTGGCTAAAATTCTCAAATGTGTCTAGGCAGGTTAACTCTTTGAGTGATGTAAGATTTCCAGACACTAGAGATCAAATAAAAGGACAAGCCTGTGGCTTTGTGCACACAGAGTGCATTGGACTTCACCCCTGCAACTTTCTAATGACAACAGTCTAATACCTTAAAATGGCTACCCCAGGGCACATCTCCTGTGTGGCAGGAACAAGGTTAATGTTGCATGTAGTAGTTTCTGTCTTCTGTCAGTACTTAGCAGTTTACTCTCACTAAAAATATTAAACAAAATAGGCATCCAATTAATGGCCTGGGTTTCAGATGGCCTCTGGTATTTTGCTTGTTTAAGAATTAAATCTAACTGCACTGTTAAATCTAACGTATCATTGATCTATGGTTCCGGAGAAATTATTTGCTGGAAGGTTGTTTAAGATTAAGTTGCAACATATAAATATTTCATTCTTAAAAATACAATATCTCCTCAAAATTATTAATAGCTTTAAGTATCAAATTGCACACATGAAACACAAAGTCCTGAAAAAATGCTGGCTTCTAAAACTCAGAAGACCAGAATAAGGAAATACGTGAATGTTATATAACATTTTCCTGTTTTCTTCTGTCAGTAAAAAAACTCCACTCTTAAAGTGCTGTGCCAGATTAGTGAATTTAGAAAGTGCTTAGGGACCTGCAGTCATGGTTTTGGTTACATTCTTGTACCAAACAGATGGAGACTGGACAGTGCAAAATGTGCTGTAAGGGGAAAGTAGTGTGCAAAATATAACTATAGTTTCAAGTAGAAAACTCCACATTTCTTCATTAATTATGTAGGTGCCACTGTGATGTTATTAATAATAAAAGTATTTGTTAGCCAAACATGCACAGGGTTATTTACCTTTTAAAAAAAATTGTATGGATGCACAGGATTCAGTTAGCTAAAAATCAGTCATTCATATCAGTAAATAGATCTTTTGACATGAAAAGGAGCTCCTAGATGAAGGGGCTCTGTCCATTGTCTAAAATAGGGTAAAACCACAAGCAAAACCTGAAACTTCTACTTCATTCTAATTTTATTAATTAGTAATTTCAGTTTTAAGGCTTTTTTCTGATACATTTTGCTTCCAACAAAAGGAGAAATTAATGGAAATCCCAAGTTGTTAAGAAAGGAGCAACCCCCTTAATCAGGCTTAGCTTTCCAAATGAGGTTATCAGCCTCAGAATGTTTTTCTAGAGCTCCCACTGGGCAGATTTCAATATTGCATCATCTGGAGAACTCAACCCACCAAAAAAGAAAATTGTAAGGGAAATCCACAAAATATGTCCTCCTGCTTGCAGTACTTTCAATTTTTTTAGTTAATCCTAAATCTTGTAGTATTTGCCCCTTTTTCTTAAGACCTGTGTTCCTTCAGACATAATACTAACTTGCACTCATAAAGGTAATTTTCTATGTTCTATTACTTTTTTTCTTTGAAGAATAATCTGGAAAATATGAGCTGCAAAACCTAATGAACTGACTGCAAATAAAATACCTTTATATTAGGAAATATTTATCTTTGTATTAAATAAAAAGAAATAGCCAGTTCCTGATTTGAGACTATCATTACTGCTTTTCCACCTCCTTTCTGTTGTGGAGAAACAAGCCAAAAATTATCCTAGTAGTTTTAGAGTTGTACCTGTCGGCTTAGGTTTCCGGGTGCAGATGCTGATCCCCATGTGAAGAAATTTCCTGCGTGCCTGCAGCACCTCACATGTCCAAGAGATGTTATATTCATGGGAACTGCCAGATGCAATTGCTGTGCAGCCTGTGGCTTGTTGAGCCTGATGTTTGCTGATGGTAGGAAAGGAATCATAAAGTTTGAGATGCAGAAAGGCTCGCAGATTGATGGAGTCAGCAGAGGCTTAGGAAGTGTGAGCACATGAGCAGAATAAGAGTCATCCAAAAGTTAGTGAGTACCACCATCTTTCTCCAATGGTGTCTGCAAGGAGTCAATGCTTGTTTCTCTTAACTCTCCACTACCACTTTAGTACCAGTTTGCCTGTCCTCCTTGGATTTTACATAGTTCACATTAAAAAAAAAGATTAAAAAATGGATAAATCTTGGATCTGGACCACTGCCATTTTGTTTGGCATTCACAGCAGTGGATTCTAACATAAATCAATTTCTGCTTTACACTGACTATTCTAAATGTATATCTCTCTATCTACAGGGAAATAGAAAAAAGTAAGAAAACCCAACAAACAACAGACCCAATGAAGCTGGTCTTCTATGACAAAAGTAACATCTTTAATAGCCACACTAATACAATAAAATCCATATTTCCCTTTCTATCCTGATGACCAGATCATCATCACATCAAAAACTTGTCTGATTGTGAGCTTAGAAGCTTATAAGTTTTTTTGACATTAAGATCTTACATGGGGTTGTGTTGAAAGGACAAAGAAACATTAAACATGCTCTCTTTGGCAGAATGAGTTCCAGCCTTTACAAATCTATTTCAATTAGGCTTTTCATTTCAAGGAACAGACAGATTTTAATTCTGACATGTAGAGACCTCATGCATCAGTACATTTACACTTGCATTTATTATTGCAAAGCTGTTACAATCACAGTGCAATAACAAACTTCTAAACAACAACAACTACTACAACAAAATAAAGAGGGGTTATTTATTATTTGAAACATCACATTTATTTACTGCCGCTAAAATGAATTTGTTTCTAGTTGTGTGGTATACAATCATTTACATTGTGGTCTACGAATACAGCTCTCAGCTTAAAATACCCAAATCCTGTTACAGGATTGTAGGATGAAGGATAGAAATATTACCTATGTTCATTTTCAGCAGAATTATACTTTTTTTGCAGAAAGTGTCCATTTCAAGATTATTCTGCCATAAAACACCTGAATCTCCTAATGAAGTCTGAGCTATAATGTGGCTATACCTTTTTTAGTGTCATTCTTAGTTAAGATTTGCTCTTATTTGTTATTTTGTTCTTACTGTATATACCACATACTGTAGCCACTCCAGCTTTCTCAGTTGAAACTGCACTGAAAATCATTGCCTGAACAATTTTTAGAAGTGACTGACTCTCTGAAAAACTCAGGGATGTTAAGTCTGGAAGGTTTAAATAAATTCACTATATGAGTAAAAGCTCTTGAAGAAGCAGTGTAATAATGAGACTTACAGTAATTTTTGGAGACAAGACATCTCTTATACATCTAAATATTCCAGAGAGGTTAGAGTATCCTCTTGGATGGGATGGTAGTAGTTGACAGAGCACAGCAGTTTTAATACAGCACCAGAAGGAAATGGATTCACAAGCAAAGGCCAGACTCTGAGGAAATGATAATGTATATTACTTTGTTTATTGCAGCTAACCAAATACTCTTGCAGTAGGAATTATAGTTTGTGAAAAAGATATACAATATCTGCCCTTTCATGTTTTCAGCTATTTAAAAATAACAAAATTCAGTGCCATTTACTTTTCAACAGAAAATAAATTAAATCTAAAGTTATGGGTGTTTTTCATTAGCTGTTAGATACAGAGGCTGTGCCAGAAACCATTATCTAGTACATTTTGCTTTCCAGATAAAACTTTCAAATGCTTACATTTCATTGCACGTTGGTTGATTGGATAATTTGAACATCAAAGGAACCTTTCATTTAATTTAAGCTGAAAAGTTGTCTTTTGCTTTATTAACTTTCGATCAATAAACAAGCAATTTGGAAATGTAATCAGGAAATGCTTCCAATTGGCTGACAATGTATCAAAGCCAGTGCTTGAAGGCAAGAGCAAGCTGTAACAAGCAGTTTATTACCAGTAGCTGTTACTGACATTAGTCAAAACCAAGAAAGATAAAATGGAATAAGAAATGTAATGCTGGAAGAGCCTTGGGCGCTGTGTTCTCTTCTTCCTTTTGAAAACTGCAAGCCTGTCTTTGATATGATAACAAATATAAACTGTTTAAAAACACCAAATGCAGAAAAACTGAGACTAGCCTGTCATGGAGTTAATCCATTCTAGAGTGACATACAAATAGTGTAACTTCCAGAGGATATATGTTATGGAAATATTTTGAATTGGATTTACATGTAGTGAGCAAATTGGAACTTTTGATTTTATGTGATATTGTAATGTACATGTTCTCATATTAACTGAGTGTAATCCTATTTGAAGATAATGAGTTCTCAACAGGCTCTCCAGTCTGCAAATGCATCAGAACATTCTGATTTTGGCTGAAGAAGGTCCAAATGGACTTAGAAAAAATCCTCAGACTGGAGGGTAACCCTCATTTCTGAGGGGAATTTGCATATTTTTTTGGCCAACACCTCATCCATGAAACTAACCGAATGGTGAGCTTTTCCAGTTTGTTTTGACAGTGTACTATTTGTTTTGCTGTATGCTGTCTATAGCCCAAAGCAGAACACTGGGCTGAATTTCAGCTCTGTTTTATTGAGCATGTCCCTGAAAGCATCTTGTAGTTATTTCACAATTGTCTGTACATATTTTTAACACAATTAGCAATAAATAAAAAGGAAAGAAAGGAAAATTTGTTTGACTGGACTGGATTTGAGAGGTGAGTAATGAGCATAGTGTAACAGATTCAATTTCGCTGTTCTACAATGAAACAAAGTCACGGAGACTTATCACAAAGGGATTCAGGAAAAGAACAAAGAGAGAAAATGTTTTGGCTGCTTTGTGAAAGTTCTGTGTGTTGGCACACTGGGCATGCTGAGCACATCACAAGGCGTGCTGACACACAAGTCACATATTTCATCACCTCAAAGGGAAGCAATATTCTTATGGTAGAGAATCATTTATCTGGTCCTTCCAGTTAACTGTTTTGCAGGTTTCATGAAAGTAGGTACTCTGTGTGGAACTATAACCATAGATGTATACAAAAAATTAACAGATTTTAATTTCGTATCATTAGTACATTCCAGTAATGCCTTAAAATTCCCTTTTCCCTGGGGCCTTGAAACCTGGACAGTGGTTACACCAATGATGGATCAGCTGGCTGTGCTGCTAGTCCTTCCTCAGGCAGGGAGTGCAGTCAGTGCTGTTGGGTCAGGGCTTCAGTCCTTGCTACTCACCAGATTATATTGGATATCCCTTGATAACCTTGTCCTTGACCAGTATTACAGTTTTTCTTGAATTCCACCATATCTGGCATATTTGATATATTTGTCTTGGAACCATTGTGGAGTACTGAGGAATTCCAAGTAACTGTACCTTATATAACTAGACCTCCTATAAACTCTAGTAATAGTAATAGTCACTTTTTATAAGCCCAGAAACATTAAGACTGGCATGTTCTGGCCAAAAAAATCCACAAAAGAGAAATTAAAATATTGTGTTTGAGGAAATGAACCCATGTAGGTCCACAGATGCTCATGATGTACTATCTTATGCCAGCTGAGATTCCATCTAAAGTTTCTTTGTATAAGTTCCAGTATTGTTCTTGTAATATTTTTGAACCCAAAACTTCTAGTGAAAGACAACCACCCACTGAATCCAGAGAGTAATTCTTGTGTCAAGCATGTGTACCTATCTCTACATCAAAGCCTCATATCATTGATCACATATGCTGAAATCATCATACTGATATGGTGACATGAATAAATGTGTTTGAGTGATTTCTTATTCATCAGCCAAAATTAAAGAGGACAAAAAGAAAACTCATCTATTTTATATTATCACAATATTTTGCCCATCAAAAAGAAATTTAGCCAACCCTCACACCCATGTGAAAGTCTGGGGGAAATACTGAAATCACCCTGTTACATCATACCAAAAGTCATTTCAGTCTTTTCCTTAATGCTTTGCTAGTATTTAAAAACCCCCAACCAACTACTGTTATAGGGATAACAAGAAGAGAACTTGTACCTGAAAGAAGCAAAAAATCCCCAAAATTATAATATCTCTTCCTATCTAAGAAGATCATGCAATTTTACCCCTACCCGTTTCTGCATGCTTAGTAGCATATCTGGAAGAGAAGGGATTTGTTGTGGGATAGGAAACATTTTTGTTAACCTTATCTGCAAAAAAAAGGCAAGTTAGACTATTCAAAGCAGTGGATACAAAAATCACTGGTAGTGATCTCTGGCACTACAATTCCAGTCAGAATGGAATCTTCCTTTGTATTCATATATGTACTTTAAAAAAAAAAATATTTCATAACTTTATGTGTCTGTATGCATCTGTATTGATCATTATTGAATAATCAATAACTAACACAAGTCCTGCTTAGAAGTCACAAAAAATATGCTCAGTAATTCCTCTGAACACAGATTGTCTTGTAGTCCTAAGTGTAGGTTTTGGATACTTTGTGGAATTTCCAATGGCACTGAATATCTATGTGAATCAAGACTAGCTCATGCCAAAGCAGATATTTAGTGTTTGGTTTTGCTGTCTAAACACAAGCATCTAGTGTCTTTTTTTATAAGGCTTCTCTGGTTCAGCTAAAAGTGGTGCAGATGTATCTGCACGAAGTCAAGGCAATCCACATGCTTTATTGCCTTGGGCTGAGCATTGAGCTTTCACATTGGAGCTGGTTTGTGCTTAGTCAGTTTGGAAAATGAGCAAAACAAGTTTGTGACTTTCCTGAAAAATATGAAGAGGACATGATCTGAGAAATATCCATAGCAAAAAAGTCTTTGAGTACCTAGCCCACAAACTCATCAAATATTTTTGCTGTAGTTACATGAGAATTTTCCTAGTGAAATTTATATATACACACACACACACACACGCGCGCGCGCACACACACACACATATATATAAAAGAGGCAGATGTTTACACTGAAGCAATATAAACATTTTAGAGTTAATCAAAAGCTGGCTTACAAACAGTTGTAAGAGCAATATTCATAGGCATGATTCAATTCACCATTCCAATATGTAACTGTTTCATGGATAAGATCTGAACTAGGATAAGCTGTAGACAGCTGATTCATTTAGAGCTATGCTATTTACTTGTCAACTAAAGGTGACTGATGTTTAAATTTAGTAGACTACAGGTTATTCCCAGTTTATGTCTCTAACTAGTAAAAAAAAAAGATGATTGAAAAATTATTACAGCTCAGTTATACAACTTGTGGTGCAAAAGCCAATACACATGCTTAACATTCTGTAATCACAGAAGAAGGTATAAGATGCTGTTAACAAAATTTGGAATGATACAATGCTTTATTTTACCATTCTGCTGATTTTCGCACACAATTTTGGTAATATCAAATTCCCATCTTGAGACTACCTTTTTCTGGTAGAAATTTAGGAAGAATTATGTGAACAGATTATGCAATCTGTACTAACTCAGTACATTTTAGGTCAGTTTCAGGGTAAATACTGCAAACATTACAAATATCTTGTTTTTTCATGCAGACAAAACTATGAATACATAAAGACTCTAAATAATGGTTCTCTGTGAAGGTCTTGTACAAAAACATCCAACACACCCAGACTATCCATTTTCAGTCTGAGAAAAAAATTATGGCAGTTCATGCTCAGGCCCATTCAGCCATGTCTTTTTTAGTTAGTCTGCAGCATCAAAATGCTCCCTAACATAGGAAATATTTCTATTATTTATCTAATTGTCATAATCAATTTTTAAGAGTTATGTATTTTAAAACACCCTTTAAATACATTTTTATCAGACTGCAACACCTATCAATATTTCAGTATCAACTTTAATAATCACATCTGTATTTGCTATAGAAAATTCAGTTTCAAGCACAGCACATCTTGAAAGCATAAATTCTGAGTGTACGTAAAATCTTCATTGGTCACTGTTCTCTTTTATGTAGATTTAATACACCACTCCTCCACACTGGGAGCAGAGGGATACATACTACAAAGAGTGTAGGAAATGGTTTCCAAATTCTCTGTTGACTTATGGAAGAGATTTGGAGAGGCAGTTGTACCTTCAGACACCAAGAAGTTTAACAGGAACAAGAACAGTTTAATCATTAAATGCGAGCCCCAGACAGTTGCAAGAGCATTTCTGTGCTGCTGTGGTTGGGGTGAAGCTGTGCAGGCAGCCAGGGCTCAGGCTGTACATGAAACCAGAGGCCTAGGGATGGGCAGGAACAGGGCTGCTCTGCAGGCACTGGGGAGCCAGGAAGCAGCAGCAACTCCAACACAGAAACCATGTCAGTGACACCAGTGCCTGCTGCAGTGGGATGCCAGGCCTCAGCATCAGGGCAGGGCGAGCAGAGATGCGGATGGTGATGGCTCAGCAATCTGGCAATGGCAAGGTGACAAGCCGGGTCTTAAGTCAGTCAAGGACGCCAAACAGCAATTCATGAGTAGCAGGGAATGGGACAGGATTCTCCACAGCATCTCTTGGGCAGGCACCAATGGCCCCAGGCTGAGCTGAGTTGGGGTACTGAGCCAAGGGTGGGGGTGCGAGAGGCATAGGGGAGGATGTTCAGTGATGCTTTTTGGTGCCCTCCGGACACTGAAAAAAAGCATGGTTTAGAACTTCTGCAGAATACAGGCTTCAGAAACAAAAATTTTCATAAATGTGAAACAGAAGATAAAGAGGAGGAGGGTGGCTGAAACAAAGCACAAGCAGGTGGTTATATCTGCACATGTAGACATGTACATTAAAAGGATGGAGAAATGGCTTCCCTGCTTCCTCCTATGCCTTGCTGTGCTCACCTGAGGAGCAGGAGAATATTTGCCCTTTAAAATTAGCACCTGAGCTCTCTATTGCCACCTGCATTTGCCAAGTACTTGCTCACAACCGTGAGACCAGTTATCTCTCAAGAAAGGAGGTAAAAATAACAATAAACCAGGGATATAACAATTTTAAAACCAGAGCTTTTTCTCTCTTTTTTCCTCACTCTGTCTCCAAGTACACCTTTCCAGCTCATTACTGCAAATCATTTGAATTCCAGCACACAATGTCACCTGCACTGTAATCTGATTACTTTATGGAGGAATTAGTATGTATATTTAATGTAGAAAGGTTTTAATCTTGATGAAAATAATCCTAAGGAACTGTGATAGGGCTGCTCATATGTCTGGCAGATATGCCAGTAACATGCTAATAAATGACAGCTGATTTATGTATCTGGATTCTTTTATTTATAAAAATAGCAAGTGGACTGATTTTTGATATTAATAATACAAGTGAATCCACTTTGATTAGACTTCTGTAGAGAGCTGTGCATATTCGGCATTACAATTAAATCTTATGATGTGGAATGGGAATGACATGCTAATGAAGCAAGCCAGTGAGCCTGAACCAAGAATGTCCAACATCATTATGGGATATCTTAGATGAAGAGTAATTATAAGAGGAACACTGAAATGTCATTAAAAATCTTCAGTAAGAGATTTAACCTACTATTTCATACTAATGCTGGATTTTTACAACATAACTGAACACAAAGTTCCTTTTCAGAATTTACAGAAAGGGCTTTTAAGTAGGTCTGGATTTAAGAAAAAGATACAATCTAGTGTCCTAATTTAATTTGGTACATCAAAATTCAATGGTAGTATGTAATTGAAATCTCTTTTTAATAATTTCAGATGAATTAGCAATTAGGGCTTGATCCGATTTCCATGAAATTTATTAAAATTGAAGGCTGAAGCCCTTGAAAATTTTTATTCTTTTCACTCCATTAGCACAATACATCTAGTTTAAGTGACTCTGTCAGCTGGTACCGTGCATTCCTTGTTTATTTATGAGAATTTGTTTCATGGAAGTTCAAACGAGGTAACCTTATGCATATTCATAGTAGATGGCTCATAATACATGAATCAAGAAAACTCTCAGAGCCTGAGTTGGTTCTTACTTCCTAAGCAAGTTTACTAACTGCTTTTACCTTCACAGCTTCTTACAACCACGTAATAGCTGTCTGTGTGCTGCCCATAGCAGTGACCTTTTAGAGACTGGTGGCAACTTGCCAGGCCTCTCTTTGAATATGACACAGGAAAGGATCAAACACGGCGTTGGCCTCTAGAAATATATATATATATA
>VWPU01001097.1:27500-45042 GCA_013398955.1 Callaeas wilsoni | reverse complement strand
TATATATATATATATATATATAAAAAAACATGAACTTCTGAAGACCACTATGAAACAGGAGCCCTGGAGAATGGGACAGTGAATCAGAAAATCAGTACCAATCGTACTACCACCATACCCTAAAAATAGTGTTTCTCTGTGACAGCTATAAATTACACACAGAGAGATTGAAAGGTTACAAGAAATATGTCATGCAGAGGTTTTTTGGAGAGGTTGGCTTACTTTTTCCATAGAACCTTTATGAAAAGCAATTATGCTTAACAGGAAAAGGCTGGAGCGCAATGGCCTCACTCCATGACAGGCATGTATTTCAATTCTAAGTGTGCAGCATTCCCAGGCTATTTGTCTGTGTTGTATGCACTTCATTAAAGATGCCATTCTGGGAAAGGCTGGCCCTTACTGTGTCATTATGAGAAAGGTAAACAATATTTCTTGTGAAAGAAGGGCTGCATGTAGCTACATGAAGCAAATATTTATTAGTCTTTATGAAACATAAAAATTAAGGTGTTGCTAGCTTGCTGCCATGAAAAGTGCTTAATTATTAAAATAACGAGACTCCATAAAAAAAACTGCAAGGAGAAAGTAGAAAATTTCTTTGTACTTTATTTTGATAGAGAGGAGCATAATCTACTTTACCTCTACAGCCAGTAGGACTTCTAATGAGAGATAAGCCCACTTAGTGACTTCAGACTTTGTATTTATTATTCTAGAAAACATCTATTGATTGCTAAGTATAGTATAGTGGCATCATTAACACAAAAAAAAAGATTAGGATTTCGTGTATCTATAGACAGATATATTTCTGACATAAAAATATTGGATTACCAATCAGTGTCAATGATCCAACAGGTTTTTGCAATTTTCTTTCACAACCAATGCATGAGAAAGTTATTTGTATAGGATTTCAAGAATTTTTGGCATTCTTCTTTGACTTTGTAAGGTTTTATGTAGAAACTAATAAAGAACCTCTTTTTCGTCATGCACTCACTATTTCATTTAGCAGAGACATTTCTGAACTACTTTGGTTTAATATCTTTTTTCCAAAGATGAGGAAAGAAGCTTACCTTTGTCCACAGCAGGTTATGGTAGAAAAGAGGGAAATGTGTCACCTGTTAACTAGCTTAGAAAGTAAGGTGGTATTGCTGTGGTTTGTGTCAGTAACTTCCAGTATTAAGGTTGATCTTTACGTGGGCAATATCTCACCTTAAAGAACTTGAACAAGTACCCAGGTATTGCACCCAACCATTTCCCATTGGCAAAATTCTGAATAAACCAAATCGGTGAGCCTTATAATGTGGCCTGAAGGTAAATGACCTTGTGGTGGTGAGATCAGCAGGGAAGTGAATTAAGGGTCCAATAAACAATCATTGAGAACACATTGCTTCCTATTCCCCATGGCTTGAAACTAGGAGCTGTTAACAGAAAGTGCTCCAGCAGAACCAGTAACTACTCATCCCTTAACAGTTCTCCAGTGTCCTGTGAAATATGCAAACATGCTTGGCTGTGCCACAGCTGTGGAGAAGGCACAAACCACTTGGTTGTATTCTGATCACTCTGCAGAAGTGTGTGCAGTGCCCGCCCAAGCAATTTGTTTTCTTGTTTCAGCTGAAGAACACTGGGCCTTCCTTTCTCTGCTGTGTCACTTCCGACTTCAGGATCTGACAACATGCAAATAATCTGGACAAGCAAACATGGTGCCAAAGCTGTTTTCACAGCAAATCATGATACAGAACATGAGACACTGTTGCATCGTGATGGATTTTCTAAGAAGATAAGGATAAGCAGACTAAAATACAGAAAGCCGGCCTCTCTGAAAATTTCACGCTTAGTTTGTCAGTTCGTTAATGGAGAGGAGCCTCAAAGGAAAAACTACTCTTCTCCAGAAATCTGAGTCAGCAAGGCACTGTGTGCAAGCCAACAAGCCCTGCTGGGGGGCTGATTAGGGCCACCTCCACATGCTGGAAGACAGGGCATGTTACATCAAATGCAGTGCAGAGCAAAGCCAGCTACATGGCTGCCAGCCTGGAGCTGGCTTCCATTCAGACAGCTTGGAGCATAAGAGGAGAAGTTCAGGTTTGTATGCACCCATCTGTACAGATATCTTCCTAAATCATCATTTACAAGTCAAGTCAGGAGTGAGACTCTGCTGGGTTTTGAAATTCTACTCTTTTTTCCAAATGGCCTCAAATATCTGAAAATACTGGCATTGGTCAGCTGTGACTGAGATAAAACATAGTTTCCCTTGCTTTCCTCTGACATTTTGTGTTTTACTTAGGCAGGAATTGTAATGACAAAAATGGATAAAAAGGTAGTTTTGTTGAGGAACTCCAGTAACAATAAAGTCTCTTAAGGAAAAAGAAAGTATCAAATGGAACATAAATAAAACTACTGAGTTTTTCAGGTTAAAAAATAAGTCCATAACTGATACTGTTAAGAAAGAAAACATTCAAAGTATTAATATAAAAATGCAAACTGGAACCTGCACACTTCTTCAAACATTCAGTTAAAAAAATGACAGCTATTCCTCCAAAATCTTCCATGGAAACAGCTAATTTCCTCCTCCAGGCTATATTTGTATACTTTCATCCATTATGATGCTTACAATGGGTCTTTCTAATCCTTCCACAACCAAAATGTGTCTTTGGAAGTGCCCATAGTGGAGTCTTCTCAGAGGACCATCTTCACAACGAGACTTTTCTTCTGCTTAACAGAATGGGCCTCTGTCTGAAGGACATTCCCCAGGATCCTGAAATGCCTCTCTGTTACATTGGTGAGCTCAGTTCTTCCTGTTAGCTGACCACTAAGCATTTTCTTTCTATCAAAAGACACATTAGGTTTTTCTTAATATTTGTCTTTAATTTTTGCATTTTTCGCTAATATACTTAGGTTTTATTTTACTTCTGTTCTTTTAAAACTTCAGAGTGTGACCACCATTCTGTTTATCTGTTTCCTGTTTTAACATTCAGCTGTAGTATTTTAATCAGGAAAGCACCAAGCTTAATTTTAAAATTCTTGTTGGTAATGACAAACATTTAAAATAGCACAAATTAATTAGTTTCCAGGAGTTCCATCAGTGTGATTACTTTAAAGTTATATTTAAAAAAGCAAAAATATTTGATCATAGTGGATTAACTTCTGATATTCACTAGATAAAGTAAGATCAGATGCTTTCAAGACCTATGATACTACTTTGGTACCTACACTGCTCTACAGCCATTGCTTAGACCAGACTTGTGCAAGTGTTGGTGTGTCAGCGGGAGGAGCTCTGGAATGGGATTTTCCTTTCCTGAGGCAATCTTGGTGTATCATTAACCAAGAAAGTGGCACTTGTCAGGATGGCTGCAAGTCAACCAGACAGGCAGGAAGTGGGAGTGCTGTGACATGTGCCACTCTTATGTCTTTCAACTGCAGCATGAGTTTATCATGAGAGAGCATCACCTCTTATTCAACAGTCATGCTCAAACCTCTGTGCATGTGGTCCTTCATTTCTCAGACATTCCCTCCTCAACACGTTTCCTTATAACCGAAAACTGTCAATTTACTTCTTGTTTTATAAAATGCTGTCGGAACAATGGGATTCTTCAGTGTCCCAGTCTATCCAATGTGACTGCAGCAGAGGAGGAGTTCATGCAGGCTTTTGCCGAATGGAGAACAAAAGATCAAGCAGAATTCTTGCTCTCTTAGCTTCAAATCCAGTTCAGCCATTAATTTAAGTAAGCTCTGAATTTCACCCCTCAGACCTTTAAATACCTGTTGGTGTAAGTGAGTACAGGTCTTGGTGAAACCTGTTTGTTGTTCAGCAGGTTCAAGGCTACTTCTTTAAAAAGCAGGTATGACTGAAACCGGCCTTCCCTTTCCTCCAACACATTGATTCTTGATGACAGTAATGTGTAGTTTGGCATCTTGACAGCTTGTATCCTCCATAGTGTATCTTTTTAGCTAAAAGAAACTGTTGACTATATCTGTCCACCCGCATGCTAATAGGGTATGCCTAAGTAGTTAACATTTCACACTGAACCAGTAGCATTGATTAAAATTTTGATTTACAGTCCTTTTACATTTAATGTAAAATCTACTGAAAGAAATAGGTAAGACAAATAAGATATCTTTCCCTGTGTTACAAAAATGTCTGCATTTCTTTACCACAAATAGTCATTGTTTTTTTGGGTCAGTGCTTTATTTCTGTTGAAAGCTGTGGCTTGCTTATGTTGTTTGTTGTACAGCACAGCTTAGAAGATCCAAGTCAAGAGTAATCTCTTTGTACTGGGAATATTTAACATACATACCAGAAAATAGATTCTACCAATGGCATTTTGAAGTGGTGCCAGACTACTACTCAAACTGGTGCTAAGAAGAGGTATGTTAGGATTAGGAACTGGGGTAAAAGCAGATTATATTTATCAAAGTTCTTACAAAGAGACATATGCAAAATCACCCTTGAAGTGGCTCAGATACATACATCCAGAAAAAGCCCTGAGCAAAGTTAACATGATTGACTGAGAACAGTGAGAGTAAGGAGAGACAGGGACGGGATTTGTAAGGGAACAACAAATGTTCATTGTCTCTTATGTACGGTACATAGAAATCCCTTTGAGGCACTGGCCTTCCTTCATCATGGCCACAGCTTCTCTAATGAGTTCAGTGAAGAGTTTATGCACCTCAAATGCCTACAGTTTTCTGGCCAGTCCATTCTCTTATTAAAAATGAAACTTCTTGCACATTTCCCAGATCTCATCCATACCCTTTTAGTACACAGATAGCCTGCTAAATAAACCCAGATTAATTTACCTGTGTAGAGTATGTTGATATGTCTGCTACCAGATAAAGCAGGTTATCCATGGGCTGTCTGTCCCCAAGAGATACTTTGTAGTCTCTTCACCACCATTACTATGAATAAATCAGTTTGTAGCTTCTGTTGGTCCTAGCCTGTTATTTGGTGTCTGCTTATTACACACCTGATTCCAATACTCAGCTTCTACACACGCTGCTAATGGTGCCTTGCTCTCATGCAGGGGTTTCTTCCTGGTCTCATCTTGTTCTACAGCCTTCCCTCTTAGCCTTGAGGCCAACCAGGACAGTCAGAAGAGATGAGGTAAGGTACTTTTCAGTTGGCTGATTCATTGCACATCATTATCAGGTAAGAAAGTCCAACTCAATCTGATATTTCTCCAGAGGGAAAAAAAAAAGATAAAATCTTAGATGAGAATTGTCAAATTCACTCTGTATGGATGGATGTCTGAGTTATATTAAGAAGTGGAAAATGTGTAGTCAGAACAATGAAGAAAACTACATTAGGCAAAAATGAATAAGGTGCCAAGGATCTTACATGAGGACAAATCATAACCAGTGCTCAAAGTGCAATGGATTGGGGATATTGAGTAATAAGAAGATAAGGATCTAAATACAGTGATTTAACCTCTGAAGGCCTTCAAGGGGCTTGTTCTGTAAAATCTAGATTGTAGCTATAAAAGACTTAGACATAAATGAACTCTGGCACTGTCAAAGAGGTTTTTCTTTTCTTTTCTGTTTTTTAAGGTTAAGTAATTTTTATGAATACTGGTGAAAAATTAAGCCAGTTCAGCAATAAGATGAAGTGAATGGAATGATGAGCTGGTCATCTTTCCAAGAAGACCATTAGGAAAAAAAGCTGTATTGAGTTTAATTTCTTAAAAATAGAGGTTATAGTTATTCATGAGCAAGTCCAAGGACTTTTATAAATAAGCAGTTTTTGCCCTCCCAGAACAGTGAGATGCAGCAAACATCCCAGATATTAAGCTAGTGACTTAGTACAGCACTTCTTCTCTACATAAATTTAATTAGCCTTTATTATCACAAAACTCCTTAGCGGCTCATTGCCTATCACACAGTGGAAATAGCAGACCTGTTAACAGTTTTGTGTGCAGCTCTGCATCCAGACCACTCACCACAAACTGAGTGAAGGTACGTGGATTTACTGGTGGGCTCCTGCAGAGCAGATATGGACAAGTTCCGATGGGATGTGTCTCTGAAGAGGTGAGCCCTTAGCTGTACAAGGGCTAAAAATGCTCCAGCAGGTGTAGAAAACAACAAGGCACTGGGGGAAAAGCAGTAAAAATAAGAAGAATATGAGTACCTCAAGAAGAACCATTAGTCCAGAAATTTGTTTGGATGCTAACAAGTTCAATTTTACAAGTAGAAAAAATAAGGGATGTACATCATAAAAGCCTCCTACTTTGCTCTATCCTTGTTGCTTGATATTTCTCTGCTGTAAAGCCTAAATCTATATTAGGTGTAATTTCTTTTCTCACAATAAAATTACTTCAACATAAGAAAACAGAAGTGCATCTAATTTCCTATTAAAAACTCTTGGTTTTTTAACTATAAGCCTAAGAGTTCTAAGCATGAAAAAGGTTAAACATAAACTTTTTGAAAAAAAAATAATTCCAACATCCATTGTTATTAATGAACAGGAATATAAATTTGGGGTTTTAATTCACAAGTTCACTTGCTTGAACACATATACAGCAATTTCTCTGTGACAGTATTCCTATGTCAGTCAAAAATAAAGAGCACGGACATAATTTTCTTTATGGATAGCATACTGGGGTCAGAAATGAAGGGAATCCCTACCATTCTGCCTTGCAAATTCCCTTATGGTTGTAGAGATTCTCCTGCTTTCCCTTAATTTATGCAAAGTGCTGTTAAACAAATTACTACACAGGAAGATAAGATACCATAATGCGCTAATATATTTTTGTTGTGATTCTGAACATTACAGAAAGTAATGGTATAGCTAATACGTTATAATTTTTTAAAATTAAATATAATTTGTAATTACAAATTGATATTCCCAATCCAATCTCTCTCATGATGATATTACCTTGTGTTTGATACCAAAATGCTATACAGGATAATCTCCTTGGCACTACTGATATTATCTGCGGTGAGTCACATAAGAATATTTTGATGCTGAGTAACATGCATCTTGAGGAACATGTAAAAAAAAGTGAATTTAATGAATGAAAGATTAGCAGCTGAAAATACCAGTAACAGAATAGTAACAGGTTTTGTGTCATACACATCTTAAAGATCGACCTTAAAAAATGCTGCAGGTTTTTTTTTAAACTTGAATTTATAATGTTTAAGCTGGGATTAAAATCTAGCTCCAAAAGTCCCTGTCACAGCACAACAGAGTTTCTGAAGTAAAAGTGTAGTTGAGCTCTCAGGCCTACTGAAGGTTTAATGTTTGTTGCACTTGTGCTGTGCAGCCTCTCTGCTTTCCCAGACTGGAATGGCTGAAGCAGAGCTTTACTGCTAGCAGATACAGAGCTACAAGCAGTGTGAGTTTTCCTGGACATCCAACATTAACACCTGGGGTTTTGGCGCAGCAGATCTGTGTTGCCTTCCATCTTCTTGTAGACGTGGGGAAAAGCCTGCTTTTTCCCACTTCACCCTGAAAGAGGGTACTGTGGGCAACAAATAAAAATTATTCCAAAATATTTATTTTCCTCCTCCTCATGTTGCAGATCTGAGGATTTTAAGTTCCCTTGTTCTAATTTTTGTTAAGTTAAAAGACAATGTGTGAAATTAAAATCTCTGTGGCATTTTTATTGGGCTTTTCCTAAAGAAAACCTGACCAATTTCCATCTTAGGAATTTGGAATCCCATCATGGAAGAGGGGTAAATGGTAAAAATGGTCTTTGTAGTAGAAGTAATACTTACTTTTGGGACAGTGGAACTATAATGGATGGATTCATTTTTTCATGTTGATTTGAATTCTTAAATATGAGACTTACAAAAATACATGCAGAAGTTATGATATCAAAAGGCACTGGTTTTTATCAGACATTTTACGCATGTACATATTGGTGCTCAGATCTTATTTTTGGAGCTTATATGTCAAACCATCTTGCAACTAGCAGTTTACCAGGCTTGTTTTGATCTCAGCATCATAATTACCTATGGAGAACCTGATCTGGTAAAACAGATGGTGATATATTTAGAATGTGTCACCTTGTAGGACTCAAATGTAATTACAAAATAATGCCATCTGAAAAGAGATTGGGTTTTTTTCCTCCCTTTTAGCTCAATTCAAGAAGTGATAGGTATAAGCATGGTTTGAGTAATGGTTTGGTGCCTTAGTAACTGTCTGAATGAGCAAGTGTACAGCTCAAAATGCAAGCACTATGAAGATGAGCATGTATTTTGTTGGTCACACCTAAAGGAAACTTGTTTAGATTTGTGAGGCTTTTTTTTCCCAGCTGTATGTAAACATTGATTAAGTGACCTCATTTTTCCTTCTCTTCTGTCCTTGCTTTCTATCTTCTTTAGAGAGAATTTAAATGCTGTAAAACCCATCCCCAAACATATTCTTCCTCTCCCAGTATTGTCATCTTCATCAGCTGCCTCTCTGCTTCCTTACGAAGAGTTCCTCTCCTCCCACCATGGACCTCACACGCTTCTGCACCTTTTGTACTGATCACTGTGACCAGCTTCATGTACCTCCCAAGTAAGGCAATCCTCGGCTTTCGGTACCCACTGCGGAGTCCTTAGTCGCAGCATAAGAAGAACTTCCAGGTGATGCCTTAGGATTTTAGCTTTTATATTTTCATATGTTTGTAATCCTGCAATTCTTTAGTGTATAACTCTGAGCTCCATATAGAGTGTTAGCTACTGCTTTTCCCATTTTGGTCAGACACAACAATTCCTCCCTAGGCCTGGGAATCAAGGACACCTCACTGTTTCAGGCCCCGAGAAATGTAAACAGAAGTGAATTGGGGGGGAGCAAACTAGAAGAATGGGACTCCACTACCTGAAGCTGTAATTGGACAATTAACCTCTGATATGCAAATGGACAAAACTTATATCTGTCCGAAAAACCTGTGACTGTGTCCATCCTGGGTGCAGTCTCTGTGAGACTCCTGCACTGCCCAAGGTGTGCCCTGTGAAGGCCTTTCCATAAATACCTGCCCTTTATCCTTTCACTCTGTCCAGCCTCTGCTCCACGTCAGTCTCTACAAGGCATCACAGGGAGTGGGGAGAAAGCATGAATGAGGAGGCACTTTGGGAAAAGACAGGAGACAGAGGGAGGGATGCTTGGCTCCTAGTGGAAGAAAGAAAGAGACCACTAATATCAGTCTGAAGGTCTTCACTGTTACTGACTTAAACCAAAATACTAGAGAAAAGAAAGGTTTTCACAATGCTGGGAAAAAACTGTGAATTAATTTGAGTAATGTTTATTAGTCGAAAAAAGAGGTAAAAGCCAACAATATGTTCGAAAAGTATAGATATGATTATTCAATAGAAATTTGAGGAAATTATCCTAGCACAGTCCAAGAGACTAATGAGTCCATATTAAGAAAATGGCACAGTGCAGGTCACCCTATTATAAAACAGGATATTACAGAAATGGAGAAGGTGCAGCTAAGGGCAAGCAGAGTGCCACAGCAATACAATGATCTTAGTTATTCAGAAAGGTTAGAGAAACAAGATCCATAAACTAGGGAAAAGAATTAAAATTAAGATAGACCCTCAACAACGCCTGCCAGAGTATTTGTATGCAATAGGTATAACAGCTTTGATGACAATACCTACAAGAGGATATTTGAACTCCTATCACTACAAAGTAAAGGCATTGTCGTTTAGATTTGTTGGTTTGGTCAATGTATAGTAAGTAATACATAGAGTAAGAGTAATGATAAAATGGATTTAAGTGACGTAAAATACAGACTAAATTAAATAGATACTTCTTGAGGAATACCTGAACATTTTTATAACTTCCCTTAAAAGTCTTTTTAAAACATATGTGGCCTGATATATCTAGCTAAACTCACAGTCAAATTTGGCTTTGGGATAGGCCAAACAATAAGACAGCAAATGTTGCATAAATACAGAGAGGAGTTAAGCAGACATACTTTATGATGATATTTGTGTAATTCAGCCCTTTATAAAATAATAACCTGATCCTTTTTTAAAAATAATGTAGCAGACAATGAATTACCACAAAAACATTACCTGTGAATATAGATTTAGTTGTAAATATCCTGTAGTATTGAGTCAACAGTAAAAAAACCCTACGACATTGCTCCTTTAAAAGGCATGAAAGGTAATTTTATTCACCAAAGGTACTACTAGTTTCATGCATGACAACAATTGAGACTTTAATGAATATAAAAACTTTCATGAGAATATTGATTAGTCCAGATTATTGTCTACATCATTTAGAACAGTAATTGTTACATACAGCAGGCTTTTAATCCATGCTTTTAAAATATGTCTATACTTCGGAGCAATGGTAGTCTTCACTCTATGGAGAATATCCGTGAAGGACATGGATATGTAATCCTAGAAATACAATGTCAGTCCAAAGGATAAGGAGCATTCAGTAAGTAGTTTCAACATTGCCTTTTCAGCAAGCAAGTTACATTCTCTGTACATGCTAGATCCCTGATAATTAGCCTCATCTATCTGTAATATGATCAAGCTACAGGGACTGAGTATGACCTCTGGTGTGGCGAGAATATATTTAATTTGGTATTAAATTTGTAAAATTTTAGTAATATCATTACATAGAAAATGTTTATCTTAAAAATATGCTTTTAAATAGTGATTGAGATAGCGCTGTATTTAGAGAAAAACAGATTAACTCATCTATTTAGATGTTTCTGCAATTACTGGCATTGAAAAAAAAGCAGATTAAGAAGAATTAGCATTTCATTGTGTGCTTGGGAATTAGGTACCAGAAGGGTGCAGAAGTAGGTTTGAAAAAGAGCAAACTCACGTATTTGGGGAGAAAAAGTGATCACTTAAGAATCCATGGTGTGCATCTGAAAATCCCATTAGAGACTGTCAAGCTGCATTGGTCAGACAAAAAGAATATGAAATGGGACCAATTAATACGATGCTGTTGAGTGCATGGCAATAGCTTCTAGTTCCTGATTTACAGAGGAGAATACAGTTGGATGGAAATGATTTTGATACATTTGCATCTGTGGCTATAAGTCAAATTCTACATAAAGGGATCTAGCCACCACAGAGAGGTGACTATAGCCCTAGATTCCCAGTCCAGAGCATGGGATGATATTGCTGCTTCTGCAACCAATCTTTGTGATGACCTTGACCAGATAACTTCTCTTTGTAAACGTTTCATGTACTGAGTTTTGTTATATCTTGTTATATTAACATGCCTATATATGTCGATTGTAAGCCTTTAGAGTCTTCTGAAGAATGGCTTACTTGCTGTGTTTGTACAGTTTGCAGCAGAATGAGCCTGTGATCTTCTCTGGGGAAAATTTAAATACCATAAAATCATGCAAGCAGCAGAAGGACCATGACACAGAAAGGGAGAAAATCAATGGTATTTGGGGATCAGGGAATTTTAAACGAAAGGACTTTCAAATATATAGTTTCCTCGCACTGAAATAGCTCCTAATCTGATTCAAAATTTGATTTATTTGCTCAGCATGTTTCCATGTCCTTGAAACAATTCATTTGTGACAGTTACACATTTTCATTGAATTTTTCCAAACACTGAATGGTAGGTCTCTAGTGCCACTAAAAACTCTGATATTTTTGATTCTTAATTGAGGAATAAATAGTATTCTACCTAAATAGAAGTAGTCTCATCTTCAGATCTGTGGAGTTTTCTGCCAAAAACATGGTTCAGAGGACTCTATCCTCAAGCATCAGCAGAAAGAAATTATGTGTTAGTCCTCTTCCAGGCTGTCTGGACCCTTCTTCACGTCCTTTGTTCTCTTTATCATTTTTTTATTATCCAGTGTGGCCAAACATTTGGTCAGTGTTGAAATTACCACTCTGCAAGTCTTAAGTCTTATGTTTTATTCAGCCAAAGATTATGGAGCCACAGGCACCATCCCCACATGTACCGCATACAGGAAGTCCATTGTACAGTCCCTTCTGTTATTATACTGTGGAGGAGGGAAGCCTCAGCTAGATAGCAATCTTGTTTTCACAGGAAGGTGCCCAGGCCAGACTGGTATATTTAAACATGTTCTTCAGCTGATTTCCAGGGAGCAAGTTCTCCCAGGCACCCATCCCATTGAGATGTGTGCCATTCTTGTTACAGGGCTGTCCCTCTTGGGCAGGTCTGTTTTCCAGTACATAACTCTCAATCTCGCATGGGCACTGCCATGCAAAATTCTCATGGGGTGGTACCTCAGCTTGGCAGTGCCAGACTGAGATTAAGGCACATGACTTCCAAAGGGTTTAATTTTAGTAAGTGATAAGCAGCCTTTTGCTAGAGCAACATACCCCATTTCTTTCTTTTATCTTCTCTTTTAGAGGTTTAGTGGATGAGGAGGAGAGTTGCATCCAGGCTCTCATTTATCAGCGAATAAAATATTTTCCTATGCACTATCATAAGTGTTCAGGGAGAGCAAGCCAAAGGAATGAAAACCAGACCGCAAGCAGTGCTTTCCCAAAAATCTATTCCCCATATTTACAGCTTCTTCTGTTGACTCGTCACTACAGTACGACAAAAGATCATTTTGATCTTGACGTATTAATAGAGAAGAAAAAGGGATTTATATGCTATCTGGTTAAAAAATGTTGTAGTATTTATCAGCCAGCAGCAACTTTTAAATTCTCTGCTGAGAAACAGTTTAGTAGGCTGAATTTATCTCTGTTATTCAACACTAGAAGTAGCCTAGGAGAGCCTAGAAGCAGTTACAATATGTGAAAGAATAATTTTTGCATTAGTAGGTCTCAGGTGATGATCAGACAGATAGTCTACAAGCACTTTGTAAAGAAAAATTAAACTCTGACAACTATATGATCAGACATCATGGTCTTTCTGCTTGGCTAGTTAACATTCTGTTTTCAGCGCATAAATTCTACATGGTATCATTCAAAATGCACACAAAAGCAAGTAATGTTCATTCTTCCCTCTTCTTCCCATGTTTACAGACCAGCTTGTTGATTCTAAACAGTTTTTTCCAGCCGAAGTGAAACAAGGTTAGTTTGGAAGAATCAAAACCACAATGTGGTTCCAGTGGTTTACCGTTTTATATCTCACTAATGAGCAGAGGTGTATTCCAGGTTCTGCCATCAGCATGAACCTTTATGTTTTTCACACTCATTTCACAGCTACATGTTTTGATGCTCAGACTTAGGGTTTTGCCATCTCATTAAGTTTCTTATACACATGTGAGACCCCATTTACACTTCCAAAAGGTGACCCTTGTTTCTCTGGGTAAGTCAGCTGAAAAACAGCAATAAAAAACCAATCCACAATATCATGTAGTCCTAAACCCCAAAGAGATGCACCACAGTGTTTTTATATGTACTGCTCTAATCTCATAAACACAGCTCTGTCTTGCACTATTAAAGCAAAACAACAGTCTGACTGTGAGAACAAGTGTCCAGACTCAGACTGAGAACACCTGTGTTGGCACAACATGTGTTTTAAGCCTTATTGGACAGAAGGTTGGTCCCTCCAAAATATTTATCTGTAGGGTGCCATTCTCCACTTCCTGCACATTTAATGAAGAAACAGTTTACTTTCAAAATAGCGTTCCTTTTGACTTTTAACTTTCTTTTCTAAGCAAAGGTTAATGGAAGATATGAATATTAAGCCACTGACAAGTTAAAAATGTGACCATTATACCATAGTTATGAAAAATACAGTGAAAAAGTAAAGTCCCAATGCAAGAATCATAAAAGAAATAAAAGAAAAAGCTGTGTAACCCAAAGAAAATCAACCACAACTAAAAAAACCCAAACAAACTGCTACCTTATCAGCACTTCATAATTTTATCTCCTGGTATAGACTTGTCCCATGTTTGTGGATTTGTTTTCAACATCTGCAATTGCATGACACTGATTTATTCCAACTGGTGGATCTAGATTAAGATCTTCCTAATTCTCTCATCACTAGGTTTTTCCTGTGTGGAGAGATACTGTCCCAATTACATTGGGTGTAAGACCTGTAAAAAATAGTGTTTGGAGGAGAAAAATGGAAGCCCTTGCCCACTCACTCCACTGGGCTTAATTTTGCTTTTCCTGCTATTCTCCACTGCTTTGCTGTCATTTGGCCTTATTAACTGAAAAGCATTGGATTAAAAAAATCAATCTTTTTTTATTGTATTTTTTAAGCAGTAAATATTTTAGTGATAGAATTTCTGTTTGAATGAGAAGAAAAAGGGATGTTATGATCTTACTGCACAAAAGAAAAGAAGTTATATATAGAATGTGCATCTTAATTACTAGGAGGTGTTGATTAGCATCATACTTTTATTTCACACAAAGATGTGTGAACCTTTCATAACAAAACTTGTAAGAAAGCAGAACTGGTCTCATTTATGCATTTTTTTATAAAAGTGAAACAGTCAGCAGTTTGCTTAAAGTCAAACGAACAGAACATCTCATAGCCTTGCTGGACAGGGCAGATGAGTTTGGGATCACACCCTTCTCCTCCTCCCCTCATCCCAGCCCTGCCACCAGCCTGCCTGCTGATCATTGCGGTACATATTTTGCTACCTATTAAAATAAGCACCTTTGGAATAAGCAGATTGCTCAGGTCTCCCTTGGCACTGGTGTACAGCTTGGCAAATGGTGCTTTTTCTCAGCAGCCAGGAAAAGCCTGAGCCAATGAATTGCTCTGGAACAGCCAGGGAGGAGATGCATTAAAATAATTCAAGGAAATAAATAACTGGGTTGCTGAAGAAAAAGGAATGCCACTCACATTCAGAAAGCATGTGATAAAGGTGGACTTTTGAAATAGTTCTCTTCATTTTGCATAAAAGTAAAATTGCCATTTCAGCTCTACTTCATCCTCACTTTGTGCCTGCCCAAGCCAAGTTTGCTTCTGTAAATGCAGGGAAAGGCTTTTCGGAGGCAAATCTGAGAGTCAGCTGGAGAAGCTGAGGAAAGGAATTCCTCTCCTTGAGCTTAAGTGGGCAACTGTGCCAATAATGGGTATTTCAGATGAAATGTGTTGTTCTGCATGCTTGTTTATGCTGTGTTGAAGATCCTGTTATTGCTGTTGTTGGTGGATAATTTCATTTGACAATGTGCTGCAGATTCATCTTTATGTATGAATTTACAAGTACAGAGTGAGAAGGATAAAAAAATAATACAGAACTGCTCATGCAGAGTCACAGCACACAAATTAGAACATTCAGTAGTTCAAAAGTGCCAGGATAGACAACTTTAATCTTTCATAGCACCTCTGTATTTGTAAAGCTTTAGCTTTTGTTCATGATGATGAACATGAGGAAATCAAACTTACCAAATAAATGTAGTTTCAAAAACTTGGTTGCATGAGAAAGCAGAATATATTGCCCACATTTAACCAGTATTCCTGTAAATGTGTAATGTATTATCAACATCTGCATTTTCTGTTGTAACTTTTACTGTGTGGTCAGGGAGTAAATTAAAGTCTTTCTTTAGTACCCACCTATGTCTGGGCTAAGTTAGTGTTTGTACAAAAGGTGATGGGCCAGGGTGAAATGCTGCCACCTCTCAAACCCTTGATAGTACCCAACAAGTTTTAAGAGATATTGGTTAGTTTTCTTTAATAAGTTGCTTTATGCTCTCTCTAGTCTTTGGAATACATTGCACTTACCAGACACCTGAAGAAAAAAAGCATAATGAAAACATAAAAAGTTTTTTTTTATTATTTAGAGATTCCAGTATTTCTTTCCTGAAACATTTTCATTAATATGATAATATCATCTGGAGAAGGAGCAGAGCAAAATCTCACCATGTGATTAGAATTTTTTCTCTTTTCTCATTAGATTCTCAGGTAAATGAAATTTCTTCTGGTTCATAGTCTTAATTAATTGGTCCTACTGACTTTAGTAATCTTCAAATGCCACTTCTGATTTTCCCGTCCCATGGTCACTGCTTGATCTCAGCAATGTGAGAAACTGGACTTTATAGCTTTATTCTACTATTTGAAATCATTCAATCTGCTTTCTCTTCCCTGATTAATTTAACAAGTATCCCACCTCTTGAAAGGGGGAGGAGAGCTATGCTGCTGCAACTGGCCATGCAGTTTTACAATAATTACTAGAAGTCAACACGTGTTGGGATGAGTTTGTTACACATTCCAGTAATCAATAAGATGTTATTAAAATATTTATTACCTTATAGAACATGAACACTGAAGTAAATTCCGAAAGGATTACTACGCATTTTAACTAAGATGTATCCACTTACCAACAAGTAAAATTACATTAACTGGCTGTCAAACATAAGAATTATCTAACAGTGGAATTTGGAGTGGCTTCTTAAGCTACATTAAAAAAATATCAGAAGAAGTTGCTAGAACAAGTCTTGAGGTAAGAACCTTACCAAATTTCAGGAATTGATTTTTACATCATATATAAAATATGCTGACCTTTTTCCCATATAAGAAACTATTTAAATAAACAAGATGGCAGAAATAAAATGAAAGGAGTTTTTTCCACAAGAAGCAAACCTGTAGAGGAATGATGCCCTGAAGCTAAATGGAAAGTGTAACAGGTAGCTGGAGAACCTCTACCATGGCCCCAGGACTCCAGCTTGTCCAGAGGGAAGTCCTGCAATTAGTGGTCATAAATAAATACCCACAGATGGACTCCAGCATCTATTCAATCTTATTAAGTACCATGTGGTTCTGCTGGATATGAAGTTTACCCAGAGGTTACAAGTTGTGGACTCAGGTATAATGGTGATATGGCAATAAAATACTTGGGTTATTCCTGACATAAGCAAATAAAAATGGGACAAAAAGGTATTTATGACACAAATATTTAATTTCAGTGCCTGTTTATTATACAAGGATATCCTTGTATAATAAACAAATAACAATCCTGAAATAAAGTCTATAGGTCTGGCTATTTCATGAAGTATGGGTTTCCCCACTGCACTGTACTGGATCTCACTATTCATTGTACAGGAGACAAGAAATATGACAAAGGAAGCAACAGAAAGACCTTGAAAATCTTAATCTATTTTTCCTTTCACAGTAAGAGATTTCTTTAAAGACAGGAAAGATGCTACTGAAATACAAAATGAACCATAAAGCTAGGCAGTGTTGCTTGATCTTGTTTTGACTTAGACTCAGACAAAATAATTTATTGTGAAGCTACTTATATATTTATATACACATATATAAATATAGATACAGTTATTAATGCTCACTGTATTAAAAAAGATATAATCTCAGTTTGATAGGGACTAGGGAAAAATGAGATAACATGACAACATTTATGTGGAAAATATGAGTTGATTTCTGTTAAAAATAAAAAGCATATAAAACATTATAGCACGACTATTTTTTTGTCAGACATTTGCTGTAGGAATGTGAAAAATACATTAATGTTACAGACTTTGGTAAATAGCACCTATCCTCAGTTGCCTGTGGGTGTTCTAGACCTCAGACATTTTGGAATCCATAAGAAACTGCTGAAAGACTGGTCATGACACAACTCCTAACACAAAAAATAAAATAAAAACTTACCTTTAGCTTTTATTTGTGCTTAAGCTTTGATATGACACAGGTGGAGAGAATCTAATGAGAATATTAGACTTTGATACAGCAACTTAAAAATGTTCTTAA
>VWPU01001097.1:20000-22500 GCA_013398955.1 Callaeas wilsoni | reverse complement strand
ACCATAACGCATTATCATATTTTTGGGTTTGGAGTTGTCAAGAAAACCAGCATTCCAACAATTTGGCCTGTGCAAGTCTTCCAAAGGGAGTGTATTGTTAGTGTTAATATCCCGTATAAGCAGAGGCAGAATTATATGTAACTTTGGTTTGACTGAAAATAAATACCATGGACTACAATTGCTATATCTTTGCTTTCAGTGTAAAAACTCACCTAGATCACTTTAAATCAATATGAAATTAATTTTTGGCTTTACTAGACCTTTTATGTTTGGTTCCTACTTTTTTTTTCTTTTCATTATAACTTAAGACTATAAAAAATAGTACACAACGAAGAGTAAGACCATACAAGACATCTTCTAACAACATGTATTCACCACAGAAAAAAACAGACTGAATGGGAAAAAAATAAAACATAATGTGTTATATATAACAATATGCAATCTGCATTTGCATCAAGTACATAATTATTTTGGTCAGTGATCCACATTTGTTGCTTTCTATCATAACTTCCACTGCAGACTTTGTTCTCACCTCTGTCTTAAATGAAAGCAAATCTTCACTGCATTTAGATTGACTTTTGGCCTCAGAAGATTACACTGTGAATGAATTTTTTCATATTTGTTTCTTTGTATAGGGCTAAATGAAAAGATCCCAGAGGTCATCAGAAAACAGCAGGTAGTTCATGGAAAGGTTCCTTTGTACTAATTAAAGTTACAGAAGGCTGACCAAAGCATGTGGCTGCTTCTGTCGTTGAGCTATTGGCCATTGTTAGAGTTGGCTTTGGTTTGCAGCTGTAGCCTTTGACTGTGTTTGCAGGTAGACAAAGCTTTATCACAAGGAGGTAAAGAGTACAGTTGTAAGATATATGCAGATATGCAAATGTTTCTATGGTGCTTGCACAGACAATGTTAGCTTAGGATTGCACTTTACATCTTAACACTAACAGCACAGACTGGAAGCCTAAAGGTTTTTAGATGGTTGCAACAGTCTAATTACTGTGGTTTGTAATAACTAACTTATGTCATTTACAGTTGGTGGCACCAACATAAAAAACTAATGTTCTGTTGTTTAAAATTCAGCTAGATACAAGCAGTGACACTAACTTCTGATACTACTCCTGTGCAAATTAAAAACAATAGCAACAAGTTGAACTTGACCAGCAATTGTTTCTAACATTACAACTACTGTATGCTGGAAATTCACATTAATGAAACTAATACTATTTTTGGCAGTATATGAGGCCCATTTGCTTTCTACAGAACATGTATCCTCATATTCAGTCATTTCATGAACCCTTAAGAGCCACATTTTTTTAAATGGGCAAGCCATTATATAAAGAACAGTTTTGTTTTTTTTTTTTCCTCAAGAAAATCAGTTTATCTTTAAAAAAAAGGAAAAAGGAAAAAAAGAAGAAAAAGAAGAAAAACAAGCAATTTGCCTGTTGTTACTGGGTCCCAAAGGGCTGGCTTAACAAGTTCCTTTAGGGCTGTTCTTCTTTATCCATGCTTAATAAATAGTCACAGTAAAAATTTGTCAAATATTCATGGTTGCGGAGTGGTTCTGAAGGTCAGTGATATGTCCCTTCATTTTGAGGTTTCTCAAGTCCCTTTTCATTCCAGATCTTCAGATAAAGGCTCTTCCTCAATCTCTCTATCATCTTCCAGCTCTGGACTGTGATTTGCCGTTGTCACCAAGGACATTGGACAGTCTTCATCCTCTGCAATCACTGGTTCTTCCTTGACATGGATAGAATGTCTGAAAAACATTTTGACATAATGACTACTGGTTAGCAAACAATTCTTCTTGAAGTTAGAGATGAAAGAATGATTTCAATATAAACTACAAAATAACTTATTTCTTTTCCCTCCCTGAAATCACTTACGAATTGTTTAGAGAACATCACAATTGACAGTAGAATCAGGTTTCAGAAAGATGCAAGCATGGATTCCCATGTGCATCTTTGTTTAGACATAACATCTTTTTCTCAGTATTCAGGAAGAATGAAATGATTTGTTGGTATTTGTCATAAATAGTGCTGTATCTAAAGGAGACACCGGTGAGTCATAACAAGAAAATAGAATAAAAATAAATAAAAATTATATCACAACAGAAGAGCATCTTATCTATTAATTTTCCCCGGTGTGCAATTACTTTATTTCTAAATGCTTTTTCAAACTCCAAGTAAGAAAAAAAGAAATTTTTATACTGAAATAAATTAAGCGAATAATTTCATGAGAAGCCCTTGTGATTTCAGATGTCAGCATATTAAAGCACATGTATTTATATTTGTGCATGTATGTGCATACATTGTATAATTAAATTTTCCATTGACTACGACAACCATAGAAGAATAATGATAGAAAATTAATCAACATATCCTGAAGTTTATTTTTCCTCTGAAAAAAATATTAGAAAGGTCACTGTGATCTGAGAAAAGAGCTAGGAAGGTTCCCTGATAGCACCTGGTAAAAAAATATTATATATAAATAATCAAAAATT
>VWPU01001097.1:0-15000 GCA_013398955.1 Callaeas wilsoni | reverse complement strand
AGTGTTCAAAATCAGGCCGGATGGGGCTTTCATCAATTTAATGAAGGATATCACTGCTCATGGCAGGAAGGGTGGAGCAGATGATCTTTAAATGCCACTCCCATTCCAAACCATTTTATGATTCATTGCTATGCTGTTGCTTCCATGCTTAAGAAATTCTGACAACAGAATTTTTTTCCCAAATGAGTTCAATTCCTTTAAGGGTGATGTCCAGGTTGTTTTTATTGCACTTCAGTGGTTGGAGTGCAGCCACTGTGTAAATAGAGAGGATAACAAGAAATAGCCATTAAAAATGCACTACACATTAAGATATTAGCTCCTCTTGTATTGTAATTTTTTAGTATTGAGTACCGCATTTTTGCAAGGACAGTTCAAAGATTATTTTGATGACTAACCTGTGGAAGGATTAATATCTTAAAGGACTAATCATGACACAAAATTTTCATTTTTTTCAACTATACTTTCTTACAGATTAACAGTAAATCAAGACTAAAAATCAAGCAGTTCAGTTGTCCACACAAAAATAAATTTCATAGGCTGTTCTGCCAGAAGCTTAAGAAAGCATTCTAAGTTTTAGAAAACACTGCCATACAAGCATCTCTTTCTCTAAGTGTAAATACAAGGAAAAACACATTGGCTCTTGAAACTATGATTTCTCTCAACTCTAGAGTTTATTTTTCAAAATCAAAGGTTGAAAGGCAAAGTTCAGGCATGTTGGTTAGAGATGTAAGGGATCTTACATACGTAGTATTTTATATATGTTCTGAGGAAGCAACTATACAAGATATGTATGAAAACTAAAAAGCTTTTCTTTTTTTTATAAGCAAAGCAAGATTTGAAGATTTGTGTATATAGAGATAGAAATATATTTAAATGTGATTATTTGTAAAATTTTGCACTACTATTTTGTTGTACAATCGTAGCACTGTGCTAAGAACAAATTGCCATGTGAAGTACTGAGTATTTAAACATAAATTCAGAATAAATATTTCTATATTTCATGACTTCTTATTAATAGCTATGCTACTTAAATCCTAAGACACGTCATAGCTTAGTGATTTTGGACTTGTGACCAAAACTTTCTGATCTACTATATAATTAGAATCTGTATTTTAGGAAAGTTTAGGTTCATTTCTTGATGAACCAAACGTGTTCAGAACTAGTCAATACTTTTTATTAATGACAATAAGACAGAATGAAGAACATTGTTATTAACTTCACAGATGTCAACAACTTGAGAAAACCCTGGCAGAGAATTAGGAAAATAACTGTTATATGATGAAAGGCTGAAAAACAGATGTATTAGGTTATAGAAAGAGCAACTGGTCAGATGCTGGAGTCAAAAATTAATACGGACAGTGAAGCACTGAACTAGGTTGCCTGGGGAGGCTTAGAGTCCACATCTTTTTGGGCCCTTTCCCAAATCATCCTTGGAGTTAGACACAGATCTGTGAGAAGTATGTTAAGTCCCTGCTAATTCTTAGGGATAATAAAGGGATGATGGAGACATCTCTTAGCAAGTACAACTATGACACCATGTCCAAATATCCTCATCAAAATGCCTATCTCCTCTGAATAAGTGCTGGTAAAATACACCTCTACCTGAGCTCAAGGCTGACAATGCAATGTCACAAACAGAAAGCAAGGAGATTAATGTAGCAGCAGCAAAAATAATATATGGCTATGCTGAATTATTTCAAAGAACTTTTTGGTAAAGATACAAACAAATGAACATACTTATTTCCATGGATAACCTTCTTTACAACTGATGGATCTACAATTATAAAGAAGGCTTTTCCTGTACCCCAGCACTTTCAAAATAATAATCTTTGTGAGAGATGTTTTTAATATAAAAGAAGAGTTCTAATATCTTGCAGATCTGATTGCTCATCTGAATACATTGCTTTTTCTTTGCTCATAGATTGCAGAACATGAAGTTCCTCTGTCTCTGTGTCCGCCTGAAACAATCACTCTTCCACATGCTTTACAGATTTACATGATGATTTTTCTCCTGCTCCTTGCAAGTGGCAAACTACAACTTCACACTGTATCCTTAAAGAAATCACCATTTATAACATTTAACTGGAATAGCTTCCAGGAGACAGGTAACAGTTGCCGGACACTTACAGAGGCCTTAAGAAGACTGTAGGCTGTTGGAGAAGAGCTTTGTGGTTTCAAAGAAAAAAGAAAGATAACAGTACAGGCAGCTGAGGGATAAATATCTACTAGGAAGGAATGTGTAAAGTAACTTCCAAATATTTAGGGAGGAAGCCAAATTCTCAAAGCTTGCAATAACTCATCTGATACAAAGTGAACCTGTCTTCTGAATTTTGCAGAAGATAAGCCTGATCCTGCCTTGCGAAAATGTGTTTAGTATGATAGTTACTAAAATCCTGCTAAAATCTAGACAACAGCAACAAAACAAGTGTTACATTCAACTTTTAAACATTAGAACGTGTGCTGTTGCTGACAAGAAAACAACCAGATCGTATAACCAAGTACATGATTTCTTAATTAAATTGAGCTGAACTGGTGTCAACAAGGAGAAAATACACTTGATACAATATTCTCAATTATGAATAGCACGTTTTCTACAGTGGATGCACGTCACATACACTTTAACGTAAGGGGATACCAAATAAAGCAAAACAGCAGTGAGAACTCAGGACAAGAAAATAGAAATAATTACAACAAGGTTTAGATTTGTTTAGTAAAATAGTGCTCATTCTAAGCTTTGAATAAAAGATTCAGTTTTCCTTTGGAAAACATATGAAGGCAGGTAATGCTTTTTATAACCACCAGTATTGTGTTACTACAGCAATCCTTTCCTTCTTCCAAACAGAAGAAGGAAATTTAACAATTTAAGTTTCCCTGTATATCTTTCATGCAATTCTATTAAAGGAGAAAAAAAAAAAGAATTAGTTCATTAGTTCATTTCCCAGTTGTATATGCGAAAAAGAAAAAAAAAAAAAAGCAAGAAGTTCAGTGATTAATTCTGAAAGCTGCCAGGAAAATTCCAGGATTCAACCCCTCTAGGATTCCCAGTGAAAAAATTCTACAGTTCAGATCTGGGTCCTCTAAACTTTGTTGCCCATATCCACCAAAAATCTTTAATTTTCTGCTAAAATCATTTAAGAAAAAGTGCTGTGGGACATCATGACAGAGAAATGGAGTCTCTCAGGCAGTTAGGTCAATGTAACGACTGGCAGGGAAAATACTTTGCTTTTGGCTTTCTATTGAAGTGGTGGTAGATGTCGAGAGACAGAAGCTGCCTAGGTCAATGTGCTTACTGTGAGCTTTGTAGCCAAGAACATGATCTGCAACAAGTCATGTAATTCTTTTAAGCTCTTTTGGTGCATTTTTATTCCACTCAGGCATTGCAATAGTCAGTCTAAAATCATGAAAGGATAATCTTTTTGCTGGGTTGCAGCTGAAAGTATTTTGTATTGCTATGGCAACTTAGGCACCTAGTAACACTAGGGAGTTTTTTACTTTGGTATTCAATGGCACAAAGGGCAATAAATTACATCATGTCCTGAAGTCCCTCCCAAGCTTATTTTGTATGAGACTTTAATTTTGATACTATTGACTCACTAGCTTTCCTAGTGACTTCATATGGAAGTGTATAAAGATGATGAATTTTCTAAAACTTAGATGAAGAAAGTTTTCCCAGGGGAATCTTTGGGACTGAAAAATTTCTAAGCCATATGTGTCATGGCAACCTACATTGATTTTCTTTTAAGTTTATGTTCGCCTGTTAAACAAATAAAGATTCTTAAGAGTTAAAAAAATCTGAGCAAAATAATTAGGTACTTCTCAAGCAACTTTAACTATTTCCCAAACCAACTGATGTTCCATTTGATCCATTCTTCCTCACAATTCTGTAGACAGCCTTAATCCCACAAACATTACATCTTCAAAACCAATTGGTTAGTCTGCAGATATTCCTCCAACTGTAATACCTGTTCACTGTCTTTACTTCATTACAATTACTATGCTTCAGTGTACAAAAAGAAAAAACCAGAAAGCAATCTTTGTTTAACACAGTATCTTTTATAGAACTTCACATTTCCAGTGTAACTTTTAACATCAGACACCTGCATTTTTTATTTATGTTTTTGCTTATTACCAACAGGTGCCCTCAATTCTTTTATGTAGTGGGCATCCTGAACTACAAGCGCAATTTTGATTCAGCTACAAAAAGTGTTCCAGTAAACTCTGGGAGAAGACCCACAGCTACAGAATTCTTCACACTGTGGAAGTTTGAAAATATTTGTGTCCAAGTCAACAAGGTGAGCTACTAAGATCAAATAATACTGTGGCCAATCTAATTATTTCTGTATGTTTTTACATTTTCATATGTGAAAAAGGTTTAAAATATTTATTTTTATCTGAAGCATTCTGGCTTTCTAAAAATTTCTTTGCATTAAGTATTTTCCAAGTTTAACCTGTTGAAATATATTATGTTCAACTTCTATTGCTGTCTTTTTTTCCTAATAGAGGTGAATTAGTATTTCCTCAGGAAGAGCTATATTACCTCTTGCCAGTATAGCTATAGATCTGTAGGATATCCCATGGCAACTTTGAAAGAAAAGCTTTCTTTTCCATCTCACTATTTCAGATTTAGAATTATTATATCTATGCTTTGGTAGACAAATGGTGATAAATCCTCAAATCCTATAGTATTTTCATGTTATCTAATTCTTACTCTGTCTTTCTACAATTTTACGCTATTATAAACAGTTTATTATTATTTGTAAGTAGATCTGAACTGTTTATTGATGTGACTATGTACAGCCACATAGGGCGATATTAATCCAAATATTGAGAAAGGGAAGAAAGTATTAGATGAGTAATTAAATACAAATTCAGTAATGCAACAGCTGTCACAGAATCCATTATTATTTCTCCTTGAAGACCAGGAAACACTTCCCCCACGTATTTATCACATATACTGAAGTGATGAAGAAGTGGCACTATTTCTGGATAAAATAATGCCTATATGCAAATCTCTGGCTTCAAACAAGAAAGGGAGGAAGGTCCTGTTGTCACATAACCTTCTCAGGAAGCTGAGGGTGTGCTACCTCATTTCACTAAGGAGAGAGAGAAGCTGCAATATCCTGGTGGAAGAAGACCAGAAATATGGTTCCTATAGAAGTACTGCTCTTCAGTGGGGGTCTTTATGGATGTGCTTTTTCATTGAATGCTGCCGCATTCAAATTACACCTTTACACCCTAGGCTCTCCAAGAGCCATTTCGAGAAAAAAATTTGAAGTAACAGCCTTTTATTTTCTGAAATGCAACACTGAAGCACTAAATATACCTTTGAAATATACTTATTTTCATATCTATCATTTTATCCATCACCAAGGATTTCAAGTCTACCACGGTGGACTTGGGAGTTGAATTGACTTCGCAATGGAAAGCAGAGGCAAGAAACAGTCCTAGTTGGCAGGCACTGCTGCAAATGCTGACAGGAGATAAAAGTGCACAGCAATAGTTAATTAGGCCACTGAAGTTTGTCTTTAGTTCATCAATAGAGGAGATGGCATAAGATGGAATTAATGATCAATGGTCACAAAGTGCCTCTGCTGCATCAAGCAAGGTAGGAGCAAGTATGAATGAGTTTGTGCAAGTCAATTATTGCTTTTACAACCTCTAAACTAGACCTTCCTATTTATAGTATCTGTTGAGAAAATTTTAGCAGTCAGCATAGAAGCAGCTAGTGTTCTTCATGCCCTCCCTTCAATTACACTAGAATAAAAGGGAGGTGAGTCCCTAGGGCAGGGGTAAAGAAAAATAATAATCACAAACCCCGTAGTTACCAATTGCACAAAACTGGTCTTGCAAGCACGACTTTTCTTTTGTAATACATTAAAAAATATGTAAACTCAATTATTTCTGTTTCTAAGATCCATTCCTTCGTGAGCACCTGATATGACTTCACTAGTATCTGTAAAACAAAATCCAGAGCATCTTTCTCCTTAAGCCTGATTGCTAAAATGGCTACATTGCTTCTGCTCACTCTCAGTGGTTCTGTTTTAAAGAAAACATACTCTAGGATCCCTGGATAATGCAGGTTAAGGGCTCTAGAATATCTCTAGGTGAGCCCACTGCCTAAAGAAGGCACAGCTAGAAGGTCACAACAGATTGCTTGGGAATTTATCCAGTCAGGTTTGGAAAACATTGGAGGACACGGACTATACAACTTGCTTGTCAACAGCCCCATCCACTGCCTAACTGTCTTCATAAGGAAAGAGGATGTATATCCATATGTCTTTATATCCAGTCTGAAATTTTGAAATTCTCATTTTAACTTATGCCTTCTGTCTCTCATTCTACCACCACAGTAAAGAGCCTGGTTCCATTTTCTTG
Organism: Callaeas wilsoni; assembly: GCA_013398955.1. Taxonomy (NCBI): domain Eukaryota; kingdom Metazoa; phylum Chordata; class Aves; order Passeriformes; family Callaeidae; genus Callaeas; species Callaeas wilsoni. The sequence continues at coordinate 8,625 of VWPU01001097.1, read as the reverse complement.
CTTATCTTCCTGTAGGTACTGAGAGTCAGGTCTCTTCAAAGCCCCCTCTTCTCCAGGCTGATCTAGTTCAGCCCGCTCTGGCTCTCCCCAGAGGGCAACTGCTTCTGATCATGTGGGTAGACTTTTGATGAACTCACCCCAGTTTACTGCTGTAATTCTTAAATTTGAGGTGTCAAAACTGGACTCAGATGGGTATTTTCCTTCCTCGGTGCAGGGCATGGCATTTCATAAAGTTCCTCTTGGCCAAGTCCTTCAGCCCATACAGGTCCTCTGCATGGCCGTCTTACCCTTACGCATATTGACTGTCACTCTAATTTGATATCATGTGCAAACCTCATGAGAAAGAAGTCCATCCTGCACGACATCAAATAAGATGTAAACCAGAACAGGTCCCAGCATATTCTTACATTTCAGGAGAAATGAGAGAATACCCAGGTATTGCAAAGGTAAGACCAGAGTAAAAGTCAAGAGCAATTAATAACTGGATGTGAAGATCTGCAGGAAGATACTCATTACTACCTCAAAATCTGAACTAAGAGGACACATGGTGCTATTTTAGAGAGAAGAATACGCCACAAGCTATATAGGGTGTCTGGAAAGGAGGTACTAAGTATTAAGAGGGCTGTTTAATGAAGAAAAAGGAAAAAGAAAAAAAAAGGAAAAAAGGGCTGATTTCATCGATACCTTTTGTGTTTTAGGGGAATATAGATAGCAGAAAATATTAAGATATTACACTTATATTAGCAGGAAAAATAAAACCCAAGACTTTTTAAGAAACACTTACAAACTTATTGGTTAACAGGGCATATCCAATTAGTCCTGACAAAACTGAGAAAATTATTTCTTGCTTGTATTTGCATGGATAAAACTGTTCTGGATTTCAACATTAGTGATTTTTCTAATGTTATAGACTAGTAAGAGTGTAAAATTTTTCAGACCTAATAAAAAGATTTCATATCTGGGAGAACACCTTGTCTTAGTTAGAAAAAAGAAATAAAAAAGGAAAAATATTAAAATATTTTGAAAAATTGAAATTGAGAAATGGGACTGTAAGAAGTTACAAGAAATATAAGACGGAGATTAGGAGTGATTCAGAGTGACTGAAGGCAGAATAAGAAATGAGGGAAAGCCAAAGACATGAAGACAAAGAGTTTCCTTGGATGAACTCCAGATCTCATTTAAGTCAATGGCAAAATTCCCCTTGACTTCATTAGGGCCATGATTTTGCTTCTGAAGTTTAATCACAGAAGATGTAAGTAAAATATGTAATGCATCTGACAGAATGCTTGGGGAGAAGGGAGAATAGCCAAAGGTGAAACACATATTTTTCTACCAGATGAATGAGGTGGAATAGCAAGTATATGTAAGACCAGTATTTTTACTTGCTCTATGGAGGCTTGTAAGAATAATGCTGCAGTAAACAAAGAGAGCAGATGGAGGTATTTAAATTTGCAAATTCCTGTGAGAAACTTCCAAAAATCTAACTCATACTAAAAGTAGACACAAAGATTTGTCAGTAATAAAAGTAATTAGATAAAGAACAAAAGATTATATCACAACATAGATGTAGGTTAACAGCAAGAAGTGTCTAAGATCCTACATTTGATTTCTATCTTGAATATAATTATGAATAGCCCTGAAGATATAAAAGAGATAACAACATGATATATATGGATTAGTTATATGTGAAGTTAACTGAAAAAACGCCAAAACTGACAATTCATGGCAAAATCAATTTACTGCTGACAAATAAAAGAAAGAAAATAAACTACCCATATACATCCATCTACTGTAACCACTTGGGAAATATATTATGAATCCTTCAATGGTGCCTCTGCTTAAGCAGTCAAACCCCAGTATGTTAGACTAACTAGGAGAGACTAATGACAATGACAATTACATAAAACATGTTTATGTATTTGTAAGTAGGCCCTCACTTCAACTTCTATATTCAATGTGCTTGATTATCCTTTAGCTATTACTCACTCATCTCAAAAACCATATAGAAGAATCCAGGAAAGAACAAGAGAAGTGACCTATGGCATGGGAAATGTTCGTGGGAGGAAACTTTGGATTGATTTAATTTAGTTGCCTCTGAAGTCAACCCAAGAGTAGAGGCTTGGAGGTATGAGTAATAGCGATATAGTAAAAATATGGAAACATGGAAAGTATAGGAAAAAATGACATGTTCACCTTTGGCTTACTCATATTTAAGTGTCACCCAATTTAATATGGCAGTTTTCTAATAACGTTATCCTTATCATGCTACTAACTTCTTACAAAAATAAAAAGGCATAATGCTACTGCAAAAGAGAAGTTTCTAAAATCCTCAGTATGTTACACAGTTAATGAGGTCTGTTTTTAAAAATTATTAGATATTTAAATCCTATTAAAACATTAAGTATTCAATAATTCCAAGATGCCATCTGTCATTAATCTACAGGAAAAATGTTTCAACACATACTGAGCTTCACACTGCAGAAGCCAGCGAGCCATTAATTCATGGACACTAGGAGCAAACCTCTCGTTTTTCCTTTCTATAGCATATGCACTTCCCAACTCGGGGATGGATTATCTGCTTATCTACAAATATCTATTTGATCCTGAAAAGGCTGGAGTTGGTGCTTGCTGCTTCCTGCTCTATCAGTTAGGGCCTGCCCAAGCCCATACAAATATCAATTGGTTCTCTTTAAATTAGTGGTAGCTAAAACATAGCGTCTCTGTTCAAAGAAAAGTTTGAAAATGGCCATTGGTGGCATGCCAAAATGAAAAGGAAAATATGCAAAAAAGTTTTTGAAGAATTTCAGCTTTATAGTAAGGAGTCTGAGTGGAAAAAATGTTGAAAATAATTTAAAAAACCCCATCAATCAAACATGTTCTCATCTTCCTTTTAGCTTAGTACAAAGAAATGAGCAATATATAGAGAAATTTCTAGAGTATAAATTGCCAGATTTAATTTGACAATTTCATTTTCCTTTAAGAAAAAAAAAAAAGTTGATTAAAGACAGTGAAAACACACAGAAGGTTTTTTTTATATTATGAAACTTAAGTTGAGCAGGTCTTGGTGTTTTGTCTATCGTCTGGGTTTCTCTTTTTTAATTATTATTATTTTCAAACTTGGCAAGAAAAGGCAAAAACTATAAATACAGATACCCTATTTGCACTAAGATATTCAATTTTGAACACAGATAAAGACATTATCTTTCTAAAAATCTTGCATATTAAGAATGCACATTCTTTAAATATCAAATGAGGGTTAAAGCTCACCTACAATTAGCCCTTCTTACAGAATCAAAATTTTCATGAATCAAGTTCTCACTAAGAACATGACATTAACATAGATTTTCTGATTCTAGCAACTCTTGCTAAAATTCCCATCCTTGACATTTGCTTGCTCCCTTTGGTGTCTAAATAAATGTATTTTCTCTGTGATAGAACCACAAGAAAGTAGAAACTTGACTAGAAATTAGCTTAGGGCACAGGCCTCTAAAGTCTTTCAACCTGTCAACTGCATCTAGTTCAAATGTCTAAAGTTAACACGCTAAACAAAGAAAAGTATTAGGGAGAAAGAGCACAGAAGTTTTTAAGGCAAAATTTCAAAGCAAAACAACAAAGTACTAGAGATTTCAGTGTGAATATTTTTGGGGTTATTGAAGAACCATAGAAAAATAGCAAGCCCAGAAACAACAAAGTTCAAGACAAGAGGCTGTGGATCTGGCATGCTCTGTAGTGTCTAATGGTTGGGGAGTTTTAAAAATTGCACCAGTTACACAGAAACTTAGCAGCAACAACTAAGTACCTCAGTGTTATTTGTGGGTTAGAGCCGATAAATATTCTCTATGCAAAATCTGGAGAGCTATTCAATGATCCAGGAAAAGCTGAGGGAGAATTTGGACTGTGCTATATGTAGGGTTTGTACATTTTAATATAAATACATGCTATATAAAATTGTTTTTCTATTTCTGTTGAAAACTTTTTCATCAATAAAACTCTCAGGAAACAGAGCTGATCAGATAAATAGTATGGGACAACTCCTTCAAGGGAGTTGACAGCTCCTCCAAGTTTAGTGTCATTGGCAAACTCACTTAGTATCCCTTCCTGTCCTGCTTCCAAGTCATTTATGAGGATGTTGAAGAGCACAGGGCCAAGGATGGAGACCTGTGGAACCCCACTAGTGGCAGGTCACCAGTCTAATATCAACCCATTCACTATAACCCTTTGTGTCTAACCCATGAGCCCATTGCTCACCCATCATGTAATCTGTTTACCCAGCTGTGGGATGGACAGTTTGTCCAGAAGGATCCTGTGAGAGACAATATCAAAAACTTTACTGAAGACCAAGAAGATCACATGTACCGGCCTTCCTAGATCAACTAAGGGGGTTATCTCGTCATAGAAAGAAATTAGATTTGACAACCTGGACTTCCCCCTCACGAAGCTGCGCTGGCTGTGATCGATGACTATGTTGTCCTCTTTTTTTTCTCAATACTTCCCAGAATAAGGTCTTCCATGATTTTGCCAGACACTGAATGGAGACCAACAGGCCTGTAGTTTCCAGGGTCTTCATTCTTGCCTTTCTTGGAAACTGAGACAACATTCACCAGTTTCCAGTCATGTGGGACCCCTATGGATTCCCAAGACCACTGGCCTAGCTGGACTAGCTTGGTCTGCTAGAACAAGAGTCTGGAGAAAGGCCAGTTCTTCAGTTGTGGTTTTCTTGCTGAATAGCTGATGGCAGCATTTAACAAGTAGAACCACACATCACACTCAACACAGACAATTGGGTCAAGCTGACCTGTTTAGGACTTTCTGCACTGCCCTTGCTGACATTTCTCATATTAGCTGAATTTTATGCTCACCATATATTTCTCTGTGAGGCCAACTTTCAATTCAATCTTAAAAATAACAGTGCTTAAAAGTATTTAGCAATGATAGCTGTTCCAAATTACAAAATAAATGGATATGGACAATTCAGCTATCTTTGTAAAACATGGCATACATGAAAAAAAGCCCTACTTTTTCAAGATTTATGAGACGGATCAAAAGAAACAGGGTTAGAAAGGACTTCAAGAGATCATAAAGTCTCTTAATTTCCTTTCCCTACCCCAAAGTAGGATCATTTATACTTAAATCACTTTTGACTACTTTAATTTATACTTAGAAGCTTCCAGTATCAGTGGTTCCAAAGACTTTCTGTGCTGGCACATATATCAGCACCTTGTTATCCTAAAGTCAGAAAGGTGGGGATTTTTTTCTGGTGTCTACCCTAACTGTTCTTGCCAAAATACCAATCAGTTATTTCTTGTCCCATTCCCAATGGACAAGTTCTTTCCCATCTTCTCTGCACCATGTTCTAAAGGCTGTCACCATTTCCCACCTAATTCCTCTCTTCTCAAAAACCCTAGTATTTTTAGTCTTTCCCCACTCTTCAGAAAAGACCAATTAGAAGAACTGTGTGGAAGACAGAGCTTTCTTTTATGTACAACATTGCTGTGAAGTATGCTCTCAACAACCACATACCTCTGTCAGCACACATTTGTCACCAGCTTCTCATATTAAGAAAGTCTGTGCATCCAGTCATTCTAACTTTTTTCAGAACATTTCACCAAACTGTTAACGTATGAATATTAATCATGCCTCCAATTTTTATACTATTGCAGATTTACCATTTAGATGTGAAGAGCAACATGTCGGATGAATATGCTATATCTGTATCATTTCTGCAAGAAAATGCAAATATAGTCTGCCTACAGACTAGCCGATTAGCAGATATCTGAGATATCACAGAGCCTAGATTAACATATCCTGCCTCTTAACCACATACTTTGGCCTGTGCTTAACAGAGACTTCAGCTTCACAGGGCAGTGTATTCTTGCTGAATGAAATATATACAGAGCAATACAATTGTCATTAATACACTCAATATCCACAAAATATAAATTTATATGGTGTATTGGGTCTGATCAGCTCACAGCCCTGACAATGCTGTGCTTTGCATTGGTAGCTGGATGGGTGCTGATAACAGGGCAGTGTTTTGGCTACTGCCGGGCAGCACTGTCCCTCTGATGTTCCTGCCCCCATCGAAGAGGATGGGGGTGGCTAAGATCCTGGGAGGGGATACAGCCAGGCCAGCTGACCCAAATTAGCCAAAGGGATATTCCATACCATGTGACGTCAGCTCAGATATAAAAGCTAAGGGAGAGAGGAGGAAGGGGGGACACTCGTGTGTTTTCATTGACTGGCCTCCGGAGCAACCGTTACGTATGCTGAGGCCCTGCTTCCCGGGAGGCGTCCGGACATCGCTGCCCATGGGACGTAGAGATTGATCCTTATTTTTCCTCTTTCGCTCGCGCGCGCAGACTTTGCCTTGCTTTTTCCTTCATATTGTAATAAAACTGCCTTATCTCACCCTACTGGCCGTGCTCCAGCTTATTCTCCCCTGTCCCAGCAGGAGTGGGGAGTGATAGAGCGACTGAGTGGGCACTTGGCGCCTAGCCAGGCTCAACCCACTACATATGGTTTAAATTGTACTTCCAGTAGTTCCAGATAGATACAAACACATTATTATTTCTCTCTTAATGCTAAGAATTAAAGGGCATGCATAGCAACAGAGCACTACTTGATGGGTGCTCATCTCATGGTATGTCACTGCCACCAGGCATGGTTTGCCTTTGGGCTTTATATACTTATAGCGCAGTCAATGGCAACTAGCTATGTGTCAAACCCTTCTCTAAATGAAGTGATGCTATTCTACAAGGGGACATATCATATATGTATCATATGTGTATCATATACACCTTCTATTCAAACTACATCTGAAGGTCCTTCTCAAAACCCAAGTAATTCAATTACTACCTGAAGACTGCAAGACTTTCGGGCAGGGATTTGACAAACCGTTTTGTTTTTCCTTTGTACAGCACTTTCCACAAAAAGGCTCCCAATTCATCTCTAATAGTGTATATTAAAATAAACCATAACAGTTAAGCTGAATATAGGTGAAATAAGCTTTTTCCCCACAGGAACAGAGACAAAGAAGAAACACATTATATACAAGCACATCTGGAATTCTTCAAAAACCTGTTAACACCTACCCACATAACTAAATCCAAACTGAGTCTTTTTATGGAATGGTTTGTAGACACATGAGGAAAATGGACAGTCTGCTCTATCAGAAACAGTCTGTTTGGTCTACAAAACGAAGATTCAAAGCTCACAGTGTGCTCTCTAGAATACATTTGAGAAACATGAGGAAGAGTAAAAAAGACTCTGTAAACTAAAACATATATTAGCAAAACTAAATTGGAATATATTTAGTTCGGAAATTGGAATATGGCTCATAATCATCAAAGGAATGAAGTTTCAAAATGTCTTTCGAATTTGAGATGGACTATGATAATTTCAGGAGAGGAATTGTAATATAGTTGCCCACAACATGACTCTTATCTCCTGCGTTCTTAGAGCAAGAGGAGATAAAAGCTCAGAGGTCATTTTTTCAGCTATGATGTCTGATAATGCCAAATTTGCAAGGAATGAAGAAAATGAGGGGAAACATGAAGAGAAATAAAAATTAATTTTGAGGGAAGTCCCTAATTACCCAGAATACTGCTATCATAGCATAATACTGCATCAAATAAACATATCCGCTTATCTATCTCAATCAGAAGCTTATTAAAGTCTTCGAAAAGCATCAGTGGAGCAGCCAAAACCATACAAAGATTCTGCAACATCATTAAATCCTTATTAATGGGTACAGTGGAACAATGAACTTGGTAAAATCTTGGTATAGGAGACAGAGTACTCAACACATCCAGCCTAATTTAAGATACACTTTTAATGTTGTTGCTTATTTGGAGAAAAACATAGAATACTTGCAGTTATAACCCTAACAGAAATTACATCAGGGTCTGTACTACACATACGCATTCCCAGCACTGATTTAAATCAAAGGCTTTTGTTAGATGCAACTGCACTTCGCCAGAGGATTGTGAACTTTGCTTTTGCATATGGACTTTACCAGGTCTAATCATGTCTTTAGCCATCTTGAGATTTAGTACCTTTACTGTGACCTACACATGGGATTTCACATGAGATGAAGTCTTTCTATAAAGTCTTAAAAAACCAACTCTGCACTGGAATTTTTAGTCTTTTGAAATGTGTAAAGTGCCTAGTTTTCTATGAATTCTAAAGATGAATCAATAGTCAAATAATACTTTCTCAGCATAATGTCTTACATTTTTTAAGGAATCCTTAGATTTATGGTTCGTAACTTAAACTACTGGTATAAGTGTTATCAATTGGATATAATTATATGTTTTTATTTGACTTTTTATGTGATAAGTAGGTTTAAAGACACATTTTGGACACATGTATTTAGGAAATAGTATTTAGAGAGTCCACTTGATCCAGGAAACTACAGGCCAGTCAGCCTGACCTCAATACCTGGCAAGGTTATGGAGCAGATCATCTTAAGTGCCATCACACGGCACCTACAGGATGCCCAGGGTATCAGATCCAGCCAGCATGGATTTAGGAGGGACAGGTCGTGCTTGACCAACCTGATCTCCTTTTATAACCAGGTGATCCCTCTAGGTATGGCTGTGGATGTTGTCCACCCACACTTCAGCA
>VWPU01001095.1:1061-13654 GCA_013398955.1 Callaeas wilsoni | reverse complement strand
CTAGAAGAAAAACTGTGTGACTTACTTTTGATTTTCTTCTTGAATCTGTCATCACAGAGGCCTTGCCCGCCTCTCTCATTGGCCCAGCTTTGGCCAGCAGCATGTCCATCTTCAGAGCCATCAGAGATTGGCTCTGCTGGACATGGTGGAAGCTTCCAGCAGCTTCCCACAGGAGCCCTCTTTGTGGCCCCTCTGCTACCAAAAGCAGGCCGTGCCAAACCAATACAGTTGGATTTATCCCCGTGCAAAACCTATACACTTGGATTTATCCCGGGGTGTTTGTTTGTTTGTCTCGGGGGTGTTTGTTTATCCCGGGGTGTTTGTTTGTTTATCCCAGGGATGTTTCTTTATCCTGGGAGTGTTTCTTTATCCTGGGGGTGTTTCTTTATCCTGGGGGTGTTTCTTTATCCCGGGGGTGTTTCTTTATCCTGGGGGTGTTTCTTTATCCTGGGGGTGTTTGTTTATCCTGGGGGTATTTCTTTATCCTGGGGGTGTTTGTTTATCCCGGGGGTGTTTCTTTATCCTGGGGGTGTTTCTTTATCCTGGGGGTGTTGTTTATCCCGGGGTGTTTATCCCGGGGCTGTTCTCTGTCCTGCAGGTCGGAGCTCGAGGACGCGGGCTGGCAGGAGCTGCCGGGGTGCCAGGCTGTGGCTGGCACAGAGTGCGACTTCTCCTCGGCCATCTCTGAGTACTACGATGCCCACTACGTGCGCGTGAGGGCTCGGGCAGGGCCGTTGGTGTCCCCGTGGTCCGAGACCCTGGAAATGGTGCCGGAACACATCGGTACGAGCTCTGGGCTTGCTGGGACGCTTTGGTTCCTTTAGCACCTGAGGAGGGGTTCTGCCCCCCTGCCCCGCTCAGGTGAGACCCCACCTGCAGAGCCCAGCCCTGAGATCCAGCATCAGGAGGATGTGGAGCTGCTGGAGAGAGTCCGGAGGAGGCCGCAGAGATACTCCAGGGCTGGAGCCCCTCCGCTCTGGAGCCAGGCTGGGAGAGCTGGGGGTGCTCACCTGGAGGAGAGAAGGCTCCAGGGAGAGCTCAGAGCCCTGCCAGGGCCTGAAGGGGCTCCAGGAGAGCTGGAGAGGGACTGGGGACAAGGGCTGGAGGGACAGGACACAGGGAATGGCTTCCCACTGCCAGAGGGCAGGGATGGATGGGATCTTGGGCAGGAATTGTTCCCTGGGAGGGTGGGCAGGCCCTGGCACAGGGTGCCCAGAGCAGCTGTGGCTGCCCCTGGATCCCTGGCAGTGCCCAAGGCCAGGTTGGACACTGGGGCTTGGAGCCGCCTGGGACAGTGGGAGGTGTCCCTGCCATGGCTGGGGTGGGCTGGGATGAAATTTAAGGTCCTTCCCAACCCAAAGCAGTCTGGAATTAGGGATTGTGGAAAACCCACGTGTGCTTTCCACTGCAGGTAACAGCAGAACAGGGTGGTTTTCCCAACAGGAACATATCACCAGGCATCTGCAGGTCATGGAATGCTACAGTTCTGTCTTTTCTGGAAAGGGAAAACTATTCCAAGTGGTGCTGGTTTCCTGATTGAATTTCCTGTCACTCTGTGTTTTCCCAGATTATTTCTTGGAAAAATCCTTTTTGGTAGTAGATTTTCATAGAATCCCAATCTGGTCTGGATTGGGAGGGACCTTAAAGCCCATCCCATTCCACCCTCTGCCACGGGCAGGGACACCTTCCATAGACTAGGTTGCTCTAAGAACATTTTTTTCTGGAAGTTTGTGACTTTTCAGATGTTCCAGTGTGGTCCTGAGGCCCTCTTTAATGTTGGATTTATTGGACTAAGTTTCTTGCCTTGCAGGCTTCAGAATAATTTATACTGATTTTTTGGAAACTATTTGCTGGTAATTTTGCATTTTAACTGCTTTCAGAACCAGGTGATAGTAGTTGGTTGTTAGGTTAATTAGAAACTGCCTGAGAGTCATGAAAACTTAAGATCCTGTAGGTGATCATTCAGAAGAGTTAAAAATAAGATACCATAGGCAGGCATTTTAGGTTTATTATTGTAAACTGCTTTTGGGGTGTATTTTCTCAAAGTAGACATGTTTAACTTCTTTTTCCTTTCCATATTTGCAGCTCAGATTGGTCCACCAGGACTGGAATTGCAGTCCACAAATGGGGTCATAAAAGTTAGGATTTCTCCTCCAGAAGCAAATCAGAGGAAAAAAATGTGGATCAATGATCTAAGTTTTAAATATAACCTGGTCTTCTGGGAAAACTCATCACATGCTCAGGTATGAGCACTTCCTCTTTGTTATTGAACCTTTGCAGAGCTGTCAGAGATGGTCTTTAATTCATGCTCTGAAATGGAATTGTTTGGTTTTGTCACTGTGTAACTGCTCATGTGTGGTTTGAGAGCTGGGGGAGGTGGGGGTTTTGTGAGGGGTGGTTTTATTCTTGCTGTAGGATTGTTTTGTTGGGATTGCCCTGATCCAGGGATTTTTTTGAGGTGTTGTCATTGTGAGCTGGTTTCCAAGGCATTACGTGTGTCCTGCAGAGCACCCAGAGCTCTCCTATGAAGAGCAGGGCAGAAACTCTTCCTTCTTTGTCTTTTTTAGGGAGATGGGTGTCAGCTAAATTAGGGTAGGGATTGAAGGGCAATCTGTGTTCTTTTGGGAAATCAGATTAAAATCATCTGACGGGACCTGGAGGGGCTGGAGCTTGTCCAGGGCAGGGAAGGAGCTGGGAAGGGGCTGGAGAACTCTGAGGGAGCTGGGAAGGGGCTCAGCCTGGAAGAAAAGGAGGCTCAGGGGGGACCTTGTGGCTCTGCACAACTCCCTGACAGGAGGGGGCAGCCAGGGGGAAACGCAGGAAAGGGCAAGAGGGAGCAGCCTCAAGGTGCACCAGGGGAGCTCCAGATTAAAGACAGAATAAAATTCCCCTCACGGAGTGCTCAGGCCTTGGGATGAGCTGCCAGGGAGGTTTGGAGTCCCTGTCACTGGAGGTGTCCCAGAGGAGTCTGGATGTGGCCCCTGGGGACAGGGTTTGGGGTGATGCTGGTGCTGCTGGGATGGCACCGGAGGATCCTGAAGGTCCCTTCCCACCTCTGGGGTTTTGGGATTGCACATCAAAGGAGCAAAAGGCCCGTAAGTACAAGTTGTGTATGGTCACAGCTTCCCGTGAAGTCTGGGAAAGCAAAAGCAGGGAGGTGGCAGAGGAGAGGGAGGAGTGTTCGGGTGACTGAGGGGTGGGAATGGCCTGGCTCACTCTGGAGGATCCGTGGGGTGAGTTCCTGGTCGTGCCAAATCCCTCCCCGCTTCCATGGCAAAGGAGCCCAAAGTGTTCCTGCCTGTCAGTCACTGGCTAAGCTGGAAACTTCCCCTTAGGATTTCCGCGGCTCAAACATTGTCCTACTTTCTCTATTTTACCTTTTTAGGTGGGGTGTTATACAAATGGGCTGAAACCCTGCAAAAAGATAATTTTAAGATGTTCCTGGGGAAGCCCAGTTCCCCTCACAGGCTCTTTGTGGTTGTTTCTTCCAGCTCCAGAGTAAAACTATTTTCCCTGTTGACACCGTTGATGATCTTGCCCCAGGCACCACCTATTGCTTCAAAGTTCAAGCAAATCTCCCCCGGGAGGCAAAGCAAGGCTTGTTCAGCCCCGTCAGCTGTGTGAAAACCACCCAAAAAGGTACCCAGGAAATCAGGTGATCTGCAAACGATGGCTCAGATTAAACTGGCACACAGTGAGTGGTCCTGAAGCAACAGAAATAGGCACAAGGGCCAAAGTCCTCCTCATATTGGCATCAAAAAAATACATATTGTATACATTTACCCTTCTCAATCAACATAAAGTATGTCAAGGGTAGAGTTTTAATTGTACAAAAAGATTTTTGCCGTGAGGCAAATTTTGACATTAATTTGGAACAAAAACTTCTTTGTGTTTTTTGGAAAAGTCTGCTTTGGAATCAGTGACTGAATCAGGAGGAAAAGCAAAACAAAAGCCTTTGGGATACTTGGCACTCGGTGAACGCACAGAAAGTTGAGCTGAGCTCAAAAAAGTACTGGTTTTGTATGATCCTTGGTGAATTGATTGTTACAGCTGCTGAAGAAAGGCTTTGAGGGGGCAGTTTGCCACCTTGTTGTGTAAAATTAAATTATTTTAAGTGCCATTTATGTGGTTTTAGATGTTTATTTTAGGAAAAAATAACTGTAGAAAGTCAAATATTAGATTGGACAGGGGTGGTACATCATAATTACTTGAGGGTACATCAAAATGTAAGTAATTGATGGTAAATGAAAATTATACATAAAATACATTAATTAATACACATCTGTATTCTTAAAAATATTAAAATAATACATGTGTATTTTTTAAAAAAAGTAATTAATACATGTGCATTTTAATAAAATACTACAATAACTGATACATGCAAGTTTTACTTAATAAAATATTAAAATAATTGATACATTCATATTTTAATAAAATATTAAAACAAAAAAATAGAATGTGCAATAAATACAGATGTGTATTTTGTACATTTTTCTCCTCGCATTGTTCCCAAACCAGCTTCTTTCTGCTCCTCTCAACATTTGTGTACTTCCATTTTTTTCTGAATTGATTTTTAGCTGATTTTTTAATTAAAGGCTTGGTACGATGCTTCACATATCGCAGCCTGTGACTTGCAATCTTTGTAATGAGTAATCTTTATGTTTTCATTATTGAGATGGGAAACATCCATTCCCTGTCCATAATACGAAGTTTTTTGGTGACTTTGGGTTTTCTTTTCCCCCTGAGCAGTGAATGACCTCCTGTGTGCAACCAACCTGAGTGTCCTGGCTCTGAACATGAAATTCCACCTGCTTTGGAATAACCAGGATAAAAACCAGGTGAACTACAACGTCCAGTACCTCATGTGAGTTCAGCCATCCCCATCCCTGCCGTTTGAAATCCCATCTCTTGTATTTTGCAAGTATTTCCTGGAAGTTAAAATGGAATATTTGGTGGCTTCGTGTTTTAATCGGAACACGGATGGCTCATTGCTGGTAAAAGAATTCCGTGTAACATCAGGTCCTCGAATTTCAGGGGACTGGGCTGCTTTTGGGGGTGTTAAATACCTGATGGAAGGGACTCCTAAGTGCTGAGGAACATTTTTAAAGCTGGGCAACTTGAATTGCTTCGTGGCTTTTTGCACGCGAAGAAATTAGATGAGTCAAAGTGAGCAAAAATGCAGGTGTTGGGGGTTTCAGTTGTCAGCAGCTTGGATTTCTTCTGGGCAGACCCACACAGGGGAGAAAACCCAAGGCAGCACATCAAAAACACATTGTATCACATTAAAAAAATGTTTTACCGCATTAAAACCCATCAAGTCGTATAAAAACCCCCTCGTGTCACGTGAAATAGCCCTTGTATCACATCAAACCCCACCGTATCACATAAAGAAAATCAGATAAAAATCACATTGCATCAGAAAAACAAGGAATGCCATAAAACCCCATCACACCCCATAAAAACCCATTGAATCATCCAAAAATCACATTAAGTTGCAGTTCTATAAACCTGTATCTCAATCTCCAGCTGGTGCAAAATATTGAGGGCAGCACCTAACTGAAGAGGAGGGATCCCCCGGCATTCCTTGGGAATTCCTTTGGCATGACAGGAAAATAACGGACTGCACGGAGCTACGTGAGAACTTCTCATTTGGATTTTCAGAACCTGTCCAGCCCACATTTACCTTTCTCTGCTGAGGCTTGGTTGAAGCCCTGATTTGTATTTCCTGGCCCTTTTGTCTTCATTGTTCCACTCAGAAATGTCTCATGTCAAAATGATGATTTTTTTTTTTTTTATTAATAGAGGCCTTTTTGCCCAAAACTGAACCAAGTGCAGCACAAACAAACGTGATTTTCTTTAGGGGTTCAAGGAGCTCCCATCAAAACTCTGGAATTCTCTCTTGCAGTGGGTTCCTGAAGAAGCTCAATGATGATTACTCAGACAAGTGGCTCAGTGTGCCCAGGTGTGAGAACATCACCAGCACCTGGTGCAACTTCTCCTCCATCATCACCACCACTGGATTTTATTATCTCCGAGTGCAGGCCAGGGAGGGACACAACAAATCCTGTCTGTCCAGGGAAGTCAAAGTGGATCCTCTGAAAACAAGTAAGGGAATTGTTTCCCAAAATGTTTATTGCTCAGCAAACTCGTGCCCTTTATGAGCTGACAAGAGACTGGAGAGGGGATTTCACAAGGGCTGGAGGGACAGGACACGGGGAATGGCTTCCCAGTGCCAGAGGGCACGGATAGGTGGGATATTGGGCAGGAATTGTTCCCTGGGAGGGTGGGCAGGCCCTGGCACAGGGTGCCCAGAGCAGCTGTGGCTGCCCCTGGATCCCTGGCAGTGCCCAAGGCCAGGTTGGACACTGGGGCTTGGAGCAGCCTGGGACAGGGGGAGGTGTCCCTGCCATGGCAGGGGTGGCACTGGGGGGGCTTTAAGGTCTCTTCCACCACAAACAGAATCCCAGGATCCCTGAGGCTGGAAAAGCCCTCCCAGCCCATGGAGTCCCAGCTGTGCCCGATGCCCACCTTGTCCCCAGCCCAGAGCTCTGAGTGCCACCTCCAGGTGCCACCTCCAGGGATGGGCACTCCAAACCTCCCTGGGCAGCCCCTGCCAAGGCCTGAGCACCCTTTCCATGGGGAAATTCCTGCTGGTGTCCACCCTGAGCCTCCCCTGGCCCAGCCTGGGGCCGTTCCCCCGCCTCCGGGCCCTGTTCCCTGGGAGCAGAGCCCGACCCCCCCGGCTGCCCCCTCCTGTCAGGGCGTTGTGCAGAGCCACAAGGTCCCCCCTGAGCCTCCTTTTCTCCCGGCTGAGCCCCTTCCCAGCTCCCTCAGCGTTCTCCAGCCCCTTTCCCCGCTCCCTCAGCCTCTCCTGGGGCTCCAGCCCCTGCTGGCTCTGGCACATTGACACAGAACCCTGGAGAGCCCAGGAAAAGTCACTTTTCAACCATAGTGACATTAAGTCAAAAATCTGTAACTGTCTCCAGAGGGAAATTACAGCAGATTTTAGTTTTTATCTTTTAGTTTGTAGTTTTTAGCTTTGCACATTTTTGTTCCTGTGAGAAGTATCACCTTGCTAAAATGTTTTACTTTGTGAAATTGTCCACCACGAGCATCAAGAAATGTTGCTGTAATATGTGGGGTCATATTCCACTGCCTGAAGAGTGAGTCCGTAGTTATTCCATATATCAGCTTTCCCATGTTGAAAGTGTTGGTAATTAATTAATTATTTTACAAGAATATAGTGAAAATAATTGAAATATTTCTCAGGACTTGATGTCCTGAATAAAACTATGAAATTTGCTTTTAAGTGTGTGTTTCTTAAAATTTATCATGGATTTTGCTGACAGTATTTGCTGCAATATTTTTAGTTGTATTTTTTCAGTTGGATTTTAATTATTTATTTTATTGTTTTTCAGATGGGATTGGCCCTCCTGGTGTCAGGCTGGACCTCAGTGACACTTTGCTCCACATCCTTATTTCTCCTCCAGGAGGAGCTGAGGATGAAGTCATGAGGGACCATTATGACTTGTCCTACAGGATCCTGTACTGGAAGAATTCCTCGGATAAGGAGGTGTGAACTCATTAAATACAATATAAAATTGATTCTGACCTAAATCCTGAGTTTCTGTTCTCCCTAAGGAGCTCCTTTCCAAAAGAGGCACATTTGTGGTGTGTCAGTCTCATAAAAAGTCAAATTACTTTTTTTTTTTCTGAAAGATTCTAGCAGAAACCTGCACTGTGACTTCTATCACGCAGTGGTTGAGATTTTAATGTAACTCTTTTAGAAATCTGATCACTGTGATTTTTCTCTCCCAGTGATAGGTTAAAATCTCAATTTCCATGGATGTGGCTGTGTGCAATGTGATGGGAAAAGCTCCTCAAACACTGAAGTCCTGCATGCTTTTAGCTAACATTTAATGGGATCTTTCCATGTTCTTTAAATACTTCTTAGAGTAAAATATTTCACAGTAATTGGTAAGAGGAGGGGAGAAGAGAAGGAAACAAACTGCAAGGGGAAGGAGTTTCCTGGAAACGTGGAATTGCGACATTTCCGAATGGGGGGAGCACTTGGTTCTTGCCAGGAAGTGTTTGCTGCGTTTTGCTTAGGAGCTAATGGGTGGTTTGTTTATTTTATTTAATCTGAGTGCCCAGGGAGGCGGTGGAGTCTCTGGGAATGTTCCAGACCTCAGCCGATGTGGCCCTTGGGGTGGTGATGGTGGGACTGGATGAGCCTGGAAGTGTCTCCAGCCCTGGTGATTCTGGGCTTGCAGCAGTGTGTGACATTTCACAGAGCCACTGCTCCATCCGAGGCTGCCGTTCTCACCTGGCTGAGATTCCTGTGCTCTCCGTGTGATCTCATCCCTCCTTTTTTCCCTTTTGTTTTCCCCTTTTCCCAGGAGGAGGTGAAGCTGAAGGAGGTGAAGCACACCATAGCCACAGTCCCTGATCTGTCCCCCTCCACCCTGTACTGCGTCAGAGTCCAGGCCTTCTCAGAGCCTTACAACAAAAGCAGTGCCTACAGCCAGCAGGAATGCATCCAGACCCCTGCAGGTGGGCACAGCCTGGCAGTTGTTCCCCCTCTGGAAGTGGAACTCTTACCCCTTCGCTGGAGAGCTCCCAGCTCCAAACTCCTGGCAGCACTGGGAGCACCTGCTTGGGCAGAGAGCTTCGCTTCCCAGCCCTTTATCTTGGGAGGGAGCAAGGAATCACTGAATTCCACATTTTCAGGGATATTTTATCCTCGAAACTGTCTTGGTCCTTCTGGGAATGAATCTCCTGTGCTGAGGAGTGAGGAGATAAATCAGGTTTGTTAGGGCTGAAAGCTCATCTTGGTGCAAATGGAGAGTGAGGGGATTGCACTCATAGAACAGAAGAACAAGTTATAGTGAAGATAATTGGCCACATAAAATTTTATTGACACTAGAAGAATTTCTGACTCTCCAAACTGCCTTAAAGCTAAGGAAATGTAATAACAGCAATGCCTGGCTCACATTCAGGATTCATTTATATTGTGGTCCTCACTGCTGGGTCCTGTCAAGCCTAAAAAGAACCAAATGCTCCTTTTTACCTGAATAAGAGAAGTGTTTTAATCTATTTTACTAGTTATTACTCTTCCCCTTATCCTGCTCTTTCAACGAATCTCTTTAAAGCCAAGCAGTGCCTTCCAGGCAGACCATGCCCTGTCTTCCCCATATTTTGTGGCTTCTTTAGGCAGAATTATCTCAGATACTGGCACAGCATCAGTTTTCCCTGGTGCCCGTGGCTGGGTGATGTGGAAATGCTGAATTATTTGATAAATACTGCAGCACGTTTGGAGCTGATCTGTGCTTTAATCTCTGCTGGTTCTGAATACCTCAACTGAATGTTTTGTATTCCCAATTTTAGGCACACCTTTATCTCTGATCATTTTTGGAATTTTCATGGGTGCCCTGCTGGTTGTCCTGCTGGTGGTCACCCCTCTTGTTTTTGTGCTCTACCAAGCCTACAACAAAATCAAATACGTGTTCTTCCCCTCCTGCCAGCCCCGGCTGAACATCGAGGTGAGCTCTGACTTCTCAGTCATTACACAGCTTCTTTTTAGGAAAATGAACTTGGACTATCATGGAAAAAATATTTATCTGTCGTCCTGTGGTCTTGTGGGTCAGCCAGGGTTCATTTTAGAGGTTTGAGCAGTGGTCTCCAGACCTTTGTCCAATCTCCAGCTTGGCACAGGGGGTGCTTAGGAGGGATCCTGTTCTGGAATGAGCAGAGCAGCACTCAAGTGTGTCTTGAAACCTCTAAACCTGGATTTTCCTTTAGTCCTTGTGTGGCCTCTTCAGGCTCTGATCCATGAAATGTTGCAATTCTGTGGTGATTGACAACTGAGAGCAGGAAAAGAGCTGAGATAAAATGTTGGAGTCACCCTTTACTGCTGGATTCTGTGAATGCAGCTGGGAAGTGAGAGCTGGGATGTGTCCCAGGGAACAGGGACAGAACAAGGGGAAACCACCTCAGACTGGGCCAGGGGAGGCTCAGGTTGGACATCAGGAAGAATTTCTCCATCGAAAGGGTGCTCAGGCCTTGGCAGGGGCTGCCCAGGGAGGTTTGGGGTGCCCATCCCTGGAGGGGGCACTCAGAGCTCTGGGCTGGGGACAAGGTGGGCATCGGGCACAGCTGGGACTCCATGGGCTGGGAGGGCTTCTCCAGCCTCAGGGATCCTGGGATTGTGTGAACTAAACTTCATCCTAATTTTGAGTTGGTGAACTTAGGGAAACAAGTGGTGTTTTAGGAGTAGAAAACCACACGATGCTGCTCAGCATGAGCATGGAACCCCAGACTGGTTTGGGTTGGGAGGGACCTCACAGCCCACCCAGTGCCACCCCTGCCATGGCAGGGACACCTCCCACTGTCCCAGGCTGCTCCAAGCCCCAGTGTCCAACCTGGCCTTGGGCACTGCCAGGGATCCAGGGGCAGCCACAGCTGCTCTGGGCAGCCTGTGCCAGGGCCTGCCCACCCTCCCAGGAAAGAATCTGATAAATCAGATGTGTGTGACTGTGGTGTTAAGCAGAATTAGTATTTAATTACTTAAATCAGTATATAATTATTATTTATGAATGTTCATCTCCTCCTCTTCTGCTTCTCTCCTCAGGGGTTTGGAGCACAAGTCTTCAGCAGCCCTTACCTGTCAGCTGCAGAGGAACCCGTGGAAAACTGCTGTGTGATTGACTCCATGATCACAGAAGAGGGAAATCAAATTGATTTTACAGACTACAAACATTCCAAACAGAGCAGTCGAGACTCAGGGAATTATTCCAACGATGACAACACTTCTGGGAGCAAAGGATCCAAAGAAACGCTGGAGAAGGAAATCGTGTAACTTTGGGAAAGCAAGATTCATTTATGGGATTGTCAACTTCTTAAACACTTCAAACCTCTTTGTGATGGAAGTCCCAGCCTGAGTGGGACGCCGTGACCTTTGGGATCGCTGGGTCTGGGTTTCCAGAGCTGGGCTGGGAATGGCCCCGGTGTCCCCACCCCGCCCAGGGCTGCCCCTCTGCACCTGGAGCTGCTTTGGGCACATCCTCTACTTGAAGCTGATGGGCTGAGCAAAACCTTCCTGCTCCAGCCTGCGTGTGGAGTTACTGCCCCAGTGTTTACACAGCCAAAGGAAATCCATGCTGGACACAAACCTGTGGAATTTTCACTTTCTCTTCCAGCCCCTGGGCTGTGCTTGGCTAAGCAGGTCCAGAACAGGCTCGGATTCCTCATGGCATTCCTCACTTCCTCATGGCATTCCTCACTTCCTCGTGGGATTCCTCACGGGATTCCATTCCTCACTTCCTGACGGGATTCCTCATGGGATTCCATCCCTCACTTCCTGACGGGATTCCTCATGGGATTCCTCACGGGATTCCATCCCTCACTTCCTGACGGGATTCCTCATGGGATTCCTCGTGGATGTGGCTGGGGATGCTCCCAGTGCTCCTTCCATGTCTCACTCCCCATCCCCGGAATGTCCAAGCGGGTTGGTCACTGTCCCTGCCCATGGCAGGGGTGGAATGGGATGAGCTTTAAGGTCTCTCCAAACTCATTCTGGGATTAGCAGGACCCCAGTGGAATTTAGGGAATGCCTTTAGCAGGGGGGTGAGCTCAGCACTCAGAGCTTTCCCAGCTTAGTCCTGTTTTGCCAACGGACTTTCCTTTGGATAAATGATCAGGATATGCTGCAGTAACATTTCTGTTTCCATATTCCGTGTTTTCCATACTGACTCCACTGTCTTCTGGAGTAATTTTTTTTTACGTACCTTATTTTTTTATGATGAAACTGCTTTGGAGTCAGCTGGGTTTGAGCATCCCATGGGCTGTTGCTGTTTGTTCTAACAAGGAACTCTTGGTGTTTATATATCCTTTTTTTTTAATTTTGAAGATATTACATAATTTTATAAATTTCCTGTCCCTGTGTTCATTGAAGAACATAATAAATTTTGCACATTTGCTTCTTATCCCTTTCTTGGTTCTGTGTGTTTTTGGTGTAGTGACATGGAGGCTGCCCTGTGGGTACTTGGGAAGTGCCCATGAGGAGCTGTCCTTCCTGAAAAACCCAAGGTGAAGGATATCATGGAATAGCACATATAAATTATATATAAATTGAATTAATGGCATGATTTGGACAAAAGTTGATTCATGGGGAGGATTTCACTGCCAGATTTTAAGCAAAGCACCCAGTGACTGTTCCTGAAAGAGGCAGGATAATTCACGGGCAATCCGCATTTTCCTCTGGGATGCGGAACCAAATGGATGCCAATGAATGGACATTTATT
This sequence comes from Callaeas wilsoni, assembly GCA_013398955.1. Classification (NCBI taxonomy): domain Eukaryota; kingdom Metazoa; phylum Chordata; class Aves; order Passeriformes; family Callaeidae; genus Callaeas; species Callaeas wilsoni. Next base: position 1,352 of record VWPU01001095.1, on the reverse strand, counting down.
GTTATTATTGTTATATTTTGTGCTCTAAGTGTGCTTACAGAAAATCTTGCGCCAGCCCTTCTCAGCGTGGCCAGGAGGAGCAAAAGCAGAACTGTGAGATGGAAAATCGTCGTCGTTGTCATCGTCATCTTCTTCTTCGTCTTCTTCTTCGTCGTCATCTTCGTCTTCTTCTTCTTCGTCATCTTCTTCTTCTTCGTCGTCTTCTTCTTCGTCGTCTTCTTCGTCATCTTCTTCGTCTTCGTCTTCTTCGTCATCTTCTTCTTCTTCGTCTTCTTCATCATCTTCTTCTTC
>VWPU01001094.1:0-52753 GCA_013398955.1 Callaeas wilsoni | reverse complement strand
GGCGGTGCGAGCCGCCTTCCCCGGCCCTTATCCCGCGGCCCGGCGGAGGTGCTGCCTCCGGGGAGCCACCGCTCCCGGCGGTGCGGGAGGTGCCGGGGCAGACGGCCTGGTGCCGCCGGAGGGCGCGGGAGCTCCCGGTGCGGTGTCTGAGGACGTACCGTTGTGGCATCTGTGTGGAGACAAACAACCAGTTTTCAATGAGGCCCCATTTTTGAAACGTTTGATGATTTCATAAGATTTCAACCTCTAGAACCGGGTCGTTTATAGGAAAAAAATAGTTGTTAAGAAAGATGCCGGATTTTTGTTGAAGTAGATAAGAAGCCAACTAAACCCATGTTCTTTAAAGCGTTAAAAACAAAGCTGTTGAAATCGGGACAATTTAAGAGTTCTGTTTTCCTTCATTTCTGAGGTACTTGTCTCATTATTTCTAAGATCTGCTGCCGTGTCTGTTGGAGGAGCGGCGGGGCTGTGGGTGGCGCTGAGGGTGCATTTTCCGAGAATCACTTGCTTTTTTTTTATGGCAGGACACAAGAGGTCCTCGCATTTCCTCTGTTGATGTTTTATCTTGGTTTTGATGTTGCTTTGAATTGAGAATTGTCATTCAGATGTCTGTAATGGCAGGTGTGCAGAATGCTCTTGATACTGATTTTCTTCTGGTAGCTATACACATAGTTAACAGGTATATTCATGTTGCTTTCATGTGTTTGTGACTGTATCTGCATCTACGTTGTTGGGTTGCACTTGGATTGTAAATTGCGGGGAGGGAAGATATTGTGGAGAATTTTTGTACACATTTTCAGCACCCATTTGTCTGTGTCTTGTGGGTGTTACCATAATAATGCTACAGTAATAGGGCATTAACACTGGCTGGTTTGGATCTGTTCTGAGAAGGGCTGAACAAGACAGTAATAAACCCACGAGTAGTTATTTTGCCTAAGAAAATGATGCCTATATAGAGACAGCAGTACTGTGTTTTCCCTAGTGATCACTATATTGAGACTCCCTATGGGGGAATTCATTGTATTACATTTAGTCTGCTTAGGCAACCTTTGCTGGTTTTTTTTTTCTTATTATTATTATTTTGTCCCTGAGGCAAGACATTGTCTTATGTAAAACATCTTTTTAAAAAAAGGTAATTTCTGTTTATTATGGATAAATGAGGCTGAATGAAATGCAGTCAGAAGCCTCCCTTTTCTAACACAATATATTTTAAGCTAGATAGATAAGATCATAAAGCAAACAAATTTTCACACAAGATTTTTCTTTCTGTTTATTTTCATTAGCATTAAAACCCCCTAGAAAGTTCCTGCTCCTCATAGCGAAGTGGGCAGCTTTCCTTGGTTAGAGACATGAGTCTTGCATGTTTGTCAAGCTGTTGATTCATTCCTCAGTGTCCTGGGCTGCAGTGTATTCTGTTACCATCTTCAGGAGCTGTTGAAACCAGGTGGGGCTGTGTCCCTTCCTCCTCTCTCCGGACTGTCTTCTGTTAATGGGCCAGCTGTTGAAACCAGGTGGGGCAGGGACAAAATTACATCCTCCCATTGTGAGCTGCTCTGCCTAGAGGGAGGAACCAAGCATCCCATCCTGGATATAAGCTAAGATTTCGAACACCAGAGTCAGCCCTTACCTGCTGGATTCCCAGAGGACAAGAGCTACCACTGGACCTTCAGGTGAAGACCAGACCTTTTCTACAGGATCACTGCTTCAACAGGACCATCTTCAGCAGAACTCTGGAGGACTGCAGCCACCATTTTATTGGACTGCTACCAACACCCTGACTGACAGGGTGTCAGGTTGTATCCTGACTCTGTCAGTGGTTTCTTTTTGTACTATTGCATTTATTTTAGTTTTTTCGTATGAAATTGTACCTCTGACTTGGAGTTTCTCACTGGTTTTGCTTTCAAACCAGCACACTCAGACAGGGCTCAGGCCCATGAAGCCTTCTCTCCCAGGATATCACTTCCAGACAAATATACTGGGGTCTGAGCATCCTCCCATCCACCATGTGTTGGAAAAGCAACTTTTTAACCTGTTGCAGTCGCAAAAACTGTCACTTTTCACATATTTTAGGTTTTCATAACTGTGTATTTACAGTTCATTTTTAATTTATTGTTCACAATAACTATTTACTAAGAGGCAAGTTGTAACAGTCAGTGTAGCATATGGTAATGATTTGTAGCTCTATAGCACCTTTAAGGAACTTTTTTTTTTAGCACCACAGCAGCTGTATTAGGTGAATGTTATTATTCCTTGTTTATCTGTATGCAAACAGAATTGTGAATAGCTTTCCAGTAAATAAAACAAGTCCCAAAGACGCAGGGGGAATTTCTACAGCATCAGTGGAGGATAGAACTTCTCCCATTGCAAGTAGTGATCACTGTTACTCATGCCTGCAGTAGCAGTGGGCCCTAAGGACTCGTAGAAGGTTACAACAGAATAAATACACAGGCAGCCCTCTGAATCAAAACTGTTCTTTTTTCTAAGAGAGTTACTCTTCATAAACAGTGATTCTGCAAGGAAATGTCTGTATGAGAGGGAAGTTGTTGGAATACTTGGTATAATGGGCATGAAATTTCTTAGGTTCTTTTCTCCCCTATTAAAAGCTGTAGCAAACCAACATGTGAAAGCAGCAGATGTTCAACGTGATTGTTAAAACTGTGTGGATCTTGTGAACAGGTGAAGTGGTATGTTCAGAGTAGCTTGAGGAGTAAGAGGTTTTATACTTAAACTTTAGCTGCAACTGATTGCAAGATGTATGTTATCTATTTCTAATAGCTTAAAAGCACTTGGTTTGGCAAACAGTTTTAGAAAACTGGAATACAGTGAAATGTGGTGGTACTGGTAGCATTTAAGGTCAGTTCTTGCTGTGCACATTGAAAAGTATTGATTTGTTGCAGCAGCATGCTGGGAGTAAGTTTGCTTAACACACAGCTGGCAAATACAACTAATCTTTGATAAATATGAACAGATAGAAGAAGTGCAGAAAAGTAAACTGGAAGATCATCTGAACTTTGACGTGTACAAACAAATAGGAGTGAAAAAAGCTTTGTGCATTGTACTGTCTTTACATTTTACCCAATTAGTACAGCAAGATAATTGTGCATTGAGATATAGTTACCACTGTAATATGCTTGAGAAGAGCTAGCTGGTACAGTGTAAGCCTCAACACTTCTATCTGAACCCTCTTTTTAAAAATACCTATTTTAATTCTATTTGCTAAGAAAAAATACACTTCAGAGCAGGGCAAGAAGAATTTGAGAAACTGTTTATTTTCAGTCCGTATACTCAGTGGGTTCTGTTCCCTTGGTAAGCTGGGTGTCTTTTAAAGCAATGAACCCTTTCAGCCATATAGGTTTCCCTGCATATTTTCTCTGCATTAGAATAAAACCGAGGCATTCCTAATATGCAAAAGAAAGTGGAAGTGGCAGGGTGGAAAGCCAGGCCCAAAGGAAGAAACAGGAGTATGTCTGTGAACCTCAGGATCTCTACCTCTGGCCTACATTGTAACCACACGTAAGCCTTACCTGGCTAATGCTCTCTACTAGGCTCTGCTGCTGTTTTGCTGCTATTTTCATTCAGAAGATAGAGACTTTCTGATGTAGGTGTCATCTAGGGTACAGGGGGACCAAGCAGCCAGGGATATAAAATAGGTGAAAAACGAAGGGATGGGATGTCTGCTTCTCACTGTAGGAGTGCTGTTAAGTGCACAGAATCACAAGATTAAAAGATACGGAGCCAAATCCACCCCTGCTGTCAATTAACTTCCATATAATGACATTAGAGGTAATTTGGCCATTTATATTTAATCTGATTTGCATAGATGGGCAGCTTGAAGTAGGTGGCTGTGAATGGAATGCTGTTTCATGCAAATCACTTGCCTAAGCATTGGTCTGGTCTGATTGAGAGCAGCTGTTATCTCTTGCATTTCAGTAGCATCAGATCAGAGATGTTAACCGCCTTAATTATATGCATAACCACTAAAGCCAACGATGGAGCTCATTCAGAGTTAAAGACAGGTAATAACTTTCAGAATAGTGCAAGTTCTTTGTCTCAGGGGGCCCTTATAGATTGCTGTCTTCTGATTAAAAAGAAAAATCAAAATACTGTATTTTGCAGATTTTTTAAAAATTATTTTTAATGTTCTGGCTTTCCTGTGGAGAACTTTTTGGAACATAATAGGAATCCATTGCCACTACACACCAGGGAAAAGAAAAACAAAAGCACTAGTGGCTGGGAAAACAGATTAGTTTGGCCATGTAACAGTCAGTACAACTGCATGATATTTGAACAGATGCTTGCTGCACTCTTGGTCTGAGGGTAAATCATTGTTTGTATTTTCCCTACTACTGTAGCTGCTTCCCTCCTGGTCTGAAACTGTGCTGCAATATGCTCTATTGGTAGAATCCATTTCTTTGATGTTACAGCTCTGATGTTTGCTTATTGCTAATAAGCCTTGTTGCCTACATTCTCATCCTAAGGCATTTATTTTGTGTAGGGGATATACCTTGTAATTTTTGTAGCTTAGGGTAGTGTTGGTCTGCAGCTAATCAAACCTGCATTTCTAAATGTTGTAATTTGAATGAGCCATCTCTTACAAGTCTGTGGTTCAGCACTTTGTAGAATGTTTTTACTACATATCCATCACACTTCATAGGATATTTTTACTATGTATACAATATATTTGCTTTCACTATTACTTTTAAATATTTGCTCTTTGTTGTTACATGCCAAGGTAAAGTCAACTCCTATTATCCAATCCTGCTATCAGGCCAGGATCATTAGAAGCTGTAGGGAAAAGCACAAGATAATTGTCCAAGTGTTTTTATTAAACTTGCTATCTTGATGAGGAAATAATGACCATTAGCAGACTGGAAATAAAGAAGTTAGGAATTTTTCCCTGTCCTGTTCCTATATGCATGAACTTATAATGGCTCCTTCTTCCCTGTTGCCATCCTTTCTCTCTCAGACTTCTTCGAGCTTATCTTTCTGCAGATGTTAGATAGTATGATTTTGTCTGTCTGCTGCTCATAGATGCTCTTTTATTTTTTTGATTTTTCCGTCAGTGGGGTTGTGGTGCGCTAAAACACCCCGTGAGCCCTCTGCTGGCACTTTCTGCCTTTGCTTTAAGCTGTGGTAGCGGGTTTTCCCTCCCAGCCGAGCCTGCTTCAGCCTAAGGAGTCAGGTTAGCGTCTGTTAAACTACTTTAATCTTGCTGACTTCTCTCTTACACGTAGTTAATGTGCGAAGGAGTCCTCGCGTTCCCTGCTGTAGCGGGCAGGTTGGCACCTCCGGTAGCGAGCCCGCACCCTCGAAAGGCTCAGCGCGGGGCCGTGCGGAGCCGGGGCCGTGCGGAGCCGGGGCCGCAGCCGGCCGGGCAGCCCGGGGCGGGGCACGGCAGCTCGCCCAGCTGCCCGGTGTGTGCGCCGTGCCCGTGCCCTGCTCCCGGCCCGGCTCCGGTGCCTGGCAGTACGGCTGCGCTGCCCAGCGCCGCCGGCTGACGCAGAGCTGCCCCAAAGCCTGGAGGTGCGTGAGGAGCGCCCCGAGCGGGACCCCGAGGCCAGGGAGAGCTGCGTGCTGCTAGGAGCGGCTGCTCGGGGTTTGGGTTCTAAAAGCGCCGCGTGCCTTTTAGCAAAGCATCTGAAAAGGGGCAGCTTGGTATTCTTGATTTTGCACGGCACCTGCCTGTGATTTTAACACTTCGCTTCCTGGCACGCGCCAGTCAAGCCTTCGCAAAGATTTCCCAGACTGTGTCCTTCCTCACTGGGCAGGTACAGTCAAAACCAGTTCAATGCAGGCTCTGGGATTTTCTCAGCACGCTCACGGAGTATACATGCTCTAAATGCCTACAATACAGAGGAATCCAGCTACTTCTAATGGGATGCATTTGCAGAGAGGAAGAATTCCTCATTTAAGATGGGTAATAAGCAAACGATATTTACTGATGAACAGCTAGATGCCTACCAGGTAAGATATCTTGGCTTGCTTTAGGGGATGGAAGGGAGCAATCTACATATGTTTAGGATTTGGGGTTTTGTTTGATTTGGGGGATGGGTTTTTTCCTAATATAATTGAAAACTTCCTTTGTAACCTGCACGTATATATTCTACTGTTCCTTCCAGCAGCTCTAATAATATTCTAAGGTTGAGTTGTTGGATATACTAATTTAATTCCCTCTCTGTATGGAGGGAGAACAGTCACATCCTCAATGTCTGAACTAGGAAGCAGGACAAAGATTGTGACTAGCTTGACAAAAGTGTAGCACCTTCTCTCCCTGATGCCTTTGCTGACAACAGAGCAGAAAGGAAAAAAAGAGATCTTATCTAAATTCACTTCTCCTAAGGATAAGCCAGAGAAATATGCTTAATGTAACTCCAGAATGGTGGTGTTATGCTTGCATCCACTCCTGGAAAACAGTTTCTTACCTGATCATAAGTAAGTGTGCATTTTATGTCAGGGATAACTTGGTATTTCTATATTTACTTAACATTGCATCGACTGCTTTTAAATAGGGTAAAAAGAAAAAAGAATTCCCAGTTTTTAGTCAGGTTTCAGCACACTGCAAATCTCACTGAAATGGATTGCAGGAAGTTCTCTGCACAGTGGGCATCTTGAACAAGTTTCTGAAAATACAGCGAGGCAAACCATTGAGTAGAAGTGTGCCAAAGGAGGAGGCAGCTGACTGCTTAAGAGAGGCAGCCAGGGCTGGCTGCATGGCTCTGTTCTCCTATATGAAGTGACAAACGTTGAATTAGCAGCACAGGAAATCAAGATTTAGTTGATCTCGTGATAACCAAGGGACAGATACAGACCATTAAGGGACTGGGTAACTTAATAACGTTTTGCCTTTGTGATCTTTGATTAAAGCCATTGAAGTAGAAACTATTATTTTAATTACTAATTTTATTTCAAGTTACTGCTAACATGGACTTGTCACAGGTGTAAATATTAAGCCACAGAGTGAGGGCAGGTGCATATGCTAAAATGCTTTGAACCATCATCCTATGCTGAAAATAAGGCATAAATTAAATGCTTTTATAAATGCTTAGCCTTTTTTTGGTCATTGTAGGAAATGTGACAATGGACCTTCATTAATTTCCATTTTGTCACATTTCTCACCAGCAGTCTGTAATGTATTAATCTAAGTTAATAGTCTTAGACTTAGCAGTCCAAGATCCAAAAAGCTTTTTCACATCCCAGCTGGACAGGCGAGAGAGAAATCAAAGATCTGTATAGCACCAGTGTCTGTCTTCCTACTAACAATAAAAGTGAACACAGAACAGAGCACAACTGCAGTGAAACAAAACAAAATCCAAATGTAATTAATGTTATCTTCTTGACATAAACTGGCAAATGCAAGAGCTGAAATGTCATCCCTAATTCAGTGCTCTTCATGTAGAAATTGCCTCTCTCTAATGGCTTTTGCAGCCCCTGCCTTTCATAATGCTGGGTAATTGATCTCGAAGCCTGGCAGGAGTTGGGCCCAGTGGATTGAGTCGCCTGGGGGATTTCTCTGTTACAGGCAGACCTGCAGTTCATTAGGGTAGAGCTAGATAATTTTTGGCTAGTAATAGCACTCGTTATGTTTGGCAAGTACCATGAAATAACAGGTTTCAGGATAATAACTGACCTGCAGAATTTGTCAGGAAGGAACGTTAGCCTCATGCTGTGAAGAATCAGATAAAGACGTCACTTTGATGGTGATTTGCCTCTGATCCATTAGTTTTGCATCCCTCTTGAGTCTTTGTTAAACAAGATCCTGGGCTGACTGCTGGAGCCACCCACACAGAGAGCTCTTGCCTTCCGCTGCATCCTGGGGGAGAAGGCAGTTTGTATAATACAAGTGGAGCTGTTGGACTTGGAGTTTGCCATCTTACCTGCCTTTTTCTCATTTGTGGAATTTCTTCAGAATAGGAAAGGAAAGAATGGGGCAATGCTTCCATAATTTTTTTAATGCAGGTTTTTTGTGTCTTGAGCCAGCAGCTGAGTTAGCAGGGCCTCTAAACCGTGGGCTGAAGTAAAACACTGTGTACCACAGTCCACCTTGCAACAGTCTGTTGTGCACATCTGAGCCCCAGTGACCAGGAAGGCTTCTGCATATAAATTGCTTTTATAACTCCATCATTGAGCCTTTTTTTTTTTCCGAAGGAGTTTCTTGTGAGTTTGTGTGTCTGTGAGTTAGTACTGTACTCCTTACAATTGTAGTCCAGGGTACTGTGTTCATAGTATCAGCATGCAGAAGCAAAAGAATCAATCTTTTTTTGTAAAATAGATCTTGGTTGGGTTTGTTTGTTTGTTTGTTTGGGTTTTTTTGTTTGTTTGTTTTTTACTTCCTCACAGTTCCTATTGGAAGACTGTTCAAAACCTCACTCACCTCATGGTTAGACTTATAATTTCTTTACTGAAATATATTTCTGGACATTGGAGTATCTGGTTGTAACTTCTATTATTTCTGTCTTTTGTACAAATTGCTTTGAGCTTATAGCACCTAAATATTGTGTCAGGAGGAAAATTTTTGGAATTTTAAAAAAATTTATTATATTTTGTGTGCTTGTTCCATAAAAGACACTATGAGATGAAGAAGTGAGAAGTTTGTGTGCTTAAAGTATGGTAAAACCTGTGCAAGTGGCTTTGGTTTCAGAGAGTGAAGATTAAGCTGCAGAAAAATCACCTGCTTGAAGAGCTAGCCTACATAAATCTCAGATCATTAGTGTGATACTAATGAAATAAAATAAATCAAATTGATTTAGCTAAAGCTTTCTGAAATCCTATGTAGGCACCTTTTTTGGATGTAAATTGTCATATTGAAGAGCCACTTTTTGGCAGAACCTTTAAATTAAAGAATTGTAAATCTGGTCACCCACAGGATGACCTCAGTGTTTTCAATGGACAGGTTTTTAAAATGCTCTTCATTAAGACTGGTGATGGGTAGCCAGTTGAAACTGTTTGTAAAAGAGACCTGTAATAGAACTTGATAATACTAAACCTTTCAGCTTTTTTTTTTAAATTCAAGTAGGGAGAGGCAAATTAAAGAAAGGAGATTTGCAGCTTTCCAGTCTAACACCTTGTCCTAACACCTGCTGTTAAGATCGTGTCACCTGTTATTATGATAGTGTTCTAGTTGGCAGCTCTTTACGTTTTTGTAAGAGTGAAATGTTTTGCAGATTAGGCTTTTGCTAGCGCTGGTTTGCTCCTAGAGATTCGTGTCATTTAAAATACTGGCCTCATAAGAAAAGGAATTTTACTGGACCTTTATGGTTCTTATGCCCTTAGAGTTGTGGTTGTGGTTTTTGGGGGGTTTTTGTGGGTGGGAATTTTGGTTGTTGAGGGGTTTTTTATACAGAAAGTGTGAAATATAACCAGGGTCTGGTGAGGAAAGAGGTAAGTATTGATAGGCAAGAAAGATGGATTTCGTTGCAATAAAAGAACATTTTAAAATTAAGGTTTTAAAAGCTGATTTGGAAGTCAAGTCTCACACTGAGAAGAGAACATGAACTGAAATTTTAGGAGGTTTTGAGTGATGCTGTGTAGAGGTGCTTGAAGCAATGGAAAATACAGGTATGCAGTAAAGCAACATCAGAGCCATATATTCACCTGGATGCACAGCGTTTCTAACTGAAAAACAATTGTATTGAGTAGGAAATGCAGAGAAACTGAACTTGGGCAGTGGACAAACTCCTGCACTGTTCAGTCAATCTCATTCCCTTTTCTGGGATTACTTAAATAAGGGATCTGAATTCGATACAAAATCAGTGATTCTTCTTTTCTTTTTTGTTTGGTTTTTTCCTTTCCCCCCCTTACAGAACCTAGAGATTATAGGTCATATAACTGGTTTTATTGCAAGCCATTTGTATTTCTTCATTAGTGGCATTATTCACTCTGCATTATTTAATGCAGTCTCAAAACAAACTGATGTTCACCCTGGCAGTCTTATAGGAAATATTGCAATACAATATAGTACCATGAAATAATGACTTGCTTCTTTTACACAAGAATTTCTCTATTACAGAGCTCACTTTTTTCCTTTCATCAAAATTGAAGTCAAAGTGCAATTCAACTATATTTCATGAGAGCTGTGCAAAACCAGATGAAACAAGCTATGTTACGATCTGTCAGGAAACACCATATGTAAAGTAAAACAGGTTCCTCAAACTGTCTTTTAAAAAGCCATGCTTGACTTCATCCAGGGTCCTGGAAAATTAACCCTTTGCAAGAATACAAAAAGTGCATTCACGGGTTCCCCAGGATCTTCTATAAAAAAAGTATTTTCCATTTGATACAGTATTGCTGTTATTGTGCAAGTAAAAGTAGCACAATAATGGAGCAAGTTTTTTGTGAAAATATCCTTTGGTCAGGTTCTGGTTTTACGTTACCTTTTGGTGCATCCATAGATTGAGCAAAATTACTTTTGTTGGCAGTTTGCTTCTTCTCAGTCCTTGCATGTCTGGCTTGTTTTTACTCCCTGTTGCAGTATGAATGTATAAACCAGTTCTTACAGTGCAGATTTTTTTCCTTCTGAAACTCAGGGGATGTTTGGGTTGGTTTGGGTGTAATTGTAAAGTATATGTGATGACAAGTGAAGACGAGCTGTATGGTACAATTTTCATTGGTGCTCTGATGCAAACAGTATTTTTAACTCATTGACTCTGTTAACTCTTTGTACACTAAGAGTGATGAAAATACATAAATGTCTTGCTGACTCAGTCTTGCACAGCTCTACGGCTGTCTCAGTTGTGTGGAATGTAGAACAAAAGTATTGCATTTGTAAAACGTTACCAGAACAGAGTTAATAGTAGATCTTATATATAAGTTCATTTGCTTCTGTCTAGTACCGGATTCTTGGTTGCTTCACAGGATGATGTTCTGATGGTGTTTTCATTAAATGCTCTTAAACACTTTTTGTACTTTGGCACGGTACAAAACGTCATTTGTGATTTTAAAAATGAAACCTCTGAAGTAATTTGCTTGAAATATTACCTTTTAAAGTGCTGCAGCAGCATCCAGTAGCATTTTTTAAGAGCTGCTCTCTCAGATAGCTATATGGTTTACAGTGTATGCATTAGCTGTAGTTTGCTGGCTTTTGTTTGAGGCTGGGGTTTTTTTAATTTGCAGTGATTTTGTAAGACTGATTTAAATTATTTTCTTATTTATAAAAGTTTCCAATGAAGCTGTTGCAGGATCAAAGTAAACCTGACCTTATGAAACTACACATATAAAAAGCAGAATATGTATGTAATTGTCTTAGAAGTGAAATATGCATTTAATGGCTTTAAGAAATACTGTTTCACAGCGTATTTGAGTACTGATATTCTTTCATTCCCTTGTTAATTTCTCCAGTTTTTGTTCTGTAGAGGAGTGTTTTGCATACCCCCATGAAATTAGCTTTATTCGAGAGCTGTGCTTTGTGCACAACACTTCCTTCTGAGAGTGCTGCTTGCTACCGTCCCACTCGCTGCACTCTGCTGCCACTCCGAAGCTGTGCTGCCCTGGGAGCTGGCAATCATGCCCAGAACAGCTGAGCTGGCCCAGCGGAGCCACACCTCCTGGTGGGCGCTGGGGACACTCCGCAGACGGTTAAGTAGCAGCATTGTCACATTGTCAGAGCAGCTCCCTCTTTCCTTTTTTTTATTTTTTTTTTTTCCTCAAATCACCCTAGAACTCAATACAAAGCAGAACCAACCGAGGAGTTTGCAGTCAAGTCCTACAGACGAGTGGAAAAGGTGCTGCACCACCATATTTCCATCTATTCTGTCCTAAATCTGCATTCATCTGACATAGGAAATAAGAGAATAGAACTAGCAGCATGTGCATGCTGCTCTTCTATAAAAATAAGTTTTAGAGCAGAGACTGTTGACTGTGCTTTACAAGCAATGCTGAGTGACTTGCAGAAAGTCCAATTACCAGCCAGGAGGCAAGCTACCTGTGGAATCTAAAAACACCAGCTGTCTGCCTCTTCTCTCTGCAAAGTATTTTAAGAAGCAGTTAAGCCATCTAAATGCTAAATTTGAGAATCAAGTGCCATTATGCAAGTTCATGATCTCATGGAAATCAATGGGAAATTCATTTTCTGTTTGCTTGATTTTATTCACTTTGTTACAAGATGTTAAGAAGATAATTGCAGATTTGTTTTAGTGGTATCTTACCTCCGAGCAACCATCAGTGATCCCACGTGTGACTTCTAATTAACGTGATTATTAAGGACACAAGGACAGACTAAGTGGGAGAGTTGATCTTGGAAAAGGTGCGTGTGTGTTCTCAGGGGCTGGAATAGGTGACCTGTCAGGGCAAAGCCTCTGTTCTAAAGAAGCTAAAACCCCCAAGGGCCTGCTGTTAGCAGGAGTCCTTCAGGCCACTGTACAGCACTAGAAATAAAGGCAGCAATTCCCAGGATCAATTCTTGCCAGTAATGTCGAACTGGTAAGAATTATGAAAACTCTGGCAATGTTTATTTGTTCAGTATTCAGTTTCTGCTTTTCTAGCAGGACTCCCAGTCATCTTAGTTACCAGACAGAACAGACAGGTTGGTTTTTGTGTTCATAGTAAACTCAAATGCAGTCCACAAAATAGCAAATGTGTTCCATGATACCTCTGGCTTGCAGGAAAATCAAAGTTATCACGTGCATAAATGACAAATGCTTTCCAGAGCCCGCTTCACCTTTCCTTATGAGAGTGAATTTAACATGTTAATTTGCTATTTATTGTCTTTCATTGTGTATTTTTCCGTATGAATGAAGTAGCCTGAAGAAAATTGGATGATTCACCTCCGTGTTTCTTTGGCCAAAAGTCTTTAATTAAATCGGAATTAAATTGCTGAAGTTCCAGCAACTATAAAATGTAATTATGTTATTTAGATCTTTTTTCCATCATGATTTTAATCCAAGTAAGGGCTGTGCTTTCAAAACGAGGAAAGAGAAGTCAGTCCTGCACCCCTTTCCTGCCATTAATAGACACTTGTTTCACCTCTGTCTCTTGTACCAGCACTGCCGACACTATATTCTAAGTCACTAAAGGGAAATGATCCAAGCTGGAAATACATCCTTTATTGCTAGGTTCATTTACAAACACATTAGTTCCTTCCTTCAGAGCTCTCTGATGGAGTTATTCTGCTCTTCAAGGTGAAGTCTGCACAAAGGAAAAGGCAGAAATAAGAAGGTGGGAGAAGCAAGGGGGATGGCTGAACTTTCCTGTCAGAAGTCACCTGGAACTTCGGTTTTGCATTTGCCATTTGACACCAGACAGGCTTTTTAATGGTAAATTGTTTTGTGGGTGGTATTATCTGGCTGGATCAGAAGTATAGGCCAGGTCACAATGAATTTTTGGTGCTTTGAACCTGAGTAGCTTCAAGATCTCCCTTAAGAGTGAGACCACTCTTAAATTTTTTTTGACACCTTTCATCCCTGGCAATTCCTTGCAATTAGCAGGTGTAATTGGAATAGAGCTGTCAGTAATGGTGGCCAGGCAGATAGTTGCAACTACTTCTGCTATAGCAGTTTTCAGTATTAGGGTGGGTTTAGATTATATTAGTAAAATTTTTGTTGATTAAATAACAGGCAGGCAGCAGTGTTTGTCGTCCATGTCATGAAGCAACTCAGAATAAAATATATAAAAAAAGTGTGAACTGTCAGCAAAACTGGTTTATTTATTATCTGACCTCCTAATTTGTCTTCCAAAAACATTTTTGCAGTTCTGCAAGGTAAAGGGTAACTTTTCTTTTTAATCTTTGTCTCCACTTGTATATCGCTTCCCTGTCAGCTTTCTAGTTAAGTGGCTGCTGTTTTCCCCAGCCTGTATAACTACACATGATTGCTGCTGAGGGCATTACAATTATTTGTGAGATTACACCTGCCCGTTCTTGGTAGATGAAGCATCCTTAAGTGACAGCTTGACTGTGTTGGTTGTGTGGAGTTAAAGAAGACTTGACCAGCTGGGGCCGGCGTCACTTGGCGCAGTTCCAGAGCATGTGGCAGCAGCGCCAGCAGCTCCCCAGGCACCTCCTGCACCGTCCCCGGGAGGAAGAGCTGCTGCTGCTGCCCCTCGGTGGGGAGGAGAGCGAGGCAGCTCCATGACTGGTACCTGCGGGACCCGCCGCGGTCTGGGACCCCCGAGACAGGCGCTTTGCTTCAGCCAGAGGGGCTCCTGTGCTTCTGCCCTCCTTGAAGAAGCAGGCGTCGAGGCTCAGCTTGGGAAAGGAGTCCTTTTTCACTGGTTGACTGACGAGCAGGACTGGGAGAGTCAAAGTAGTTGTCTGTACCCTTTAAGTATGACTTAGCAAGGCTGATACTGTTATCTTGTCACAAGCTGATTTTCAAAGATTGTATATTCTAAGTATCTTTAAATTGCAGGGGGAAAACTACAGAGTGAATTGTTAGGCAAATGCCCTGCCACATCACATGGGCCTAGGAGAGAGGTGGATAATCAGGAAGAACTTTCTGTGTTGGTGGCTGTTCCCTATATACACCTTCAGGAGCTGGCTCTAAGATCAAGTTGCATATTCTTTGAATTGATGACTGATGTTCTCAACAGATTAACAAATATTTCATTACCACTAGTGTTCCTAGTCCTGGATGCAGGGCAGAATTTCCATTAAATACATAGTAGGTAAGACAGTGGAGATTGGGGGATTGGTTTTGAATGGGATGGCACTGATTGTTAGGTTTCCTCACAGCACCTGAAATTGTAACTTTTTTTGTGACAGAAATGCGTGAAATGCAAGCTCTTCCACTGCTCATATTGTGGTGCTTTGGTGAAGTGTTTGCATTCTAGTGTGACACAGGTGTTCGTGAAATGAAATAAACCAATGTCAATTCAGTCACACCACAGCATCCACATTTAGAATGCAAGTGAATGCTTTTCTGCTCTTCTCTCATGTTCAGCAAGCTCTACTTTTGCATTTTAGTAAGTTATTTCTAATTCTGTGATAGCACAGGGAGAGCTGAATAGTTTGCTGCTGTTCAGAGCAGGGGCTGTCCATTTATCCGTGCTCCTGAAATAGAGGAGTTTGCAGTCTTCACCAAAGTGACCACAGTGCAAACTGATTGTTAGCAAAAAGAGTTAATAACTAATAATTAACCACATAATTTTATTATTAAACCAGTTGTCTCCAGTAGGGGGATACTTCAAGTTAGAAGACAGTTTTTGTAATCTATTTGTTGTTTATAGTTTTCCATATTCATTTATTGAATACTTTTGGCATACACCTTCTTTTTTGGATTTAATTTTGTTTCTGGTCTGGTCACTGCACATTGGAGAAGTATCTCAGCAACCTGTTTTATTTTCTCCCAAACTATCACATTACCAATATCTTTCTTTTTGCTGATGGGCCTGTCCTTGGAATATTTCTGTTACTTTATAGTGTATATTGCTTTCTGAGTCAAAAGTAGATGGCACCCAAATGGAATCTTTAATGTCAGATCTGAGTTTCCTTTCAAAACGTGGAGAAATAATTCCTTGCAGTTGTTTTCAATATTTCTGTGGTACAATGACACATTTTGTTTCTTTAACAGGATTGCACATTCTTCACTAGGAAGGAAATCCTTCGGTAAGTAAATTGTTTTAAACTTCTCCTTCATGATCCATGTGGAAAGGGCTCAACCTTTTATCTGACTTGTGAGGAAACCAGATAAAGCCAGTTATTCTGCAGGAAAGAATGAGAGTAGGATTGCATTTAAGATACACTTATAATGTGTAATTGTCATAAGAAGACTGGTGGTGATTATCCTAAGGTCAATATCATAGATTTTTTTAGGGTTGAGCCAGGGACTTGTATGAAAGGGATTTGCTGCTTTTCTGCTCAGTGATGCCAGTGAGGGCATGTCCTGCAGTCAGTGAAGAACCCAGAGGTGTTTCTGCGTGTCTGAGGTGAAGTTTCAGGGAGCAGGAATAACGTGAGTTACGGCCGCTGGTGAATTAGCACTTGCTGATTTAGCACTCCCTGTCTCAGCCAAGGGGTGCTGCTGGGCACTCATTGACACTGCAGCATGCTCACATGGAGTGAGGTAGGTAGGAGGAGGTGCAGGTCCAGGCCTTCTCAGGCTGAACTGAACTTCTTGTGCAGCTGCCGAGTTCAGTGAGATGATCCAGCAAGGAGCAACCTTACAAAAAGAAAGAAAAAGACAGCCCTGTCTGGCTCACCATCCATTTGCACGGCTGTTCATGACTGTGAGTGAGGAAGAGGTACTGTTGTGTAGGTGGGGATGAAGGGATTAATATGGCAGCTTCAATTTAGATTCCTATGAACTGATGCAAACCAGCATGAGATTGCAATTAAGTGAAATGGGCTAAGTGTTTTTATCTGTCCCTACAGGGAAAGTAGCCCATCAAAACCCCAAACAACAGTAAATTTATTTCCTGCTGGTTTAATAAGCTGAATCAGCTCTCTGAGGGATCAGATGAGTGCCAAAGCTGGCATAAGAGCCAGAGCGAGCAAATGCAACTGAAAATGAGGAGAGGAGAGCAAGACTCAGCATTTCCCTACCAGTGAGGTGTTGGATTGACTTAGACTCTGGGCAAGGCTTTGGTGTCAACATAAATGCAGGCTGTGGTCAGAGGGGTTGAAGACACATTTTTGATTAGTAATCTGAGTGTGGCTAATTTGCAAATTATTAGAAAATAGTGTATCTTATGAATTTAAAGAGAAGAAAAAATTAACACAAAATGCTGAAAATGGATCTGGGAAAAAATATAAAGTAAAATTGCAGCAGAGGCAAGTGTGCCTGCTGAAAGAGAAAAATAGAAACCATAGCTCACTATTGGTGTTTGATAGCTCTTTCTCACCAGAAAACCTAAATACACTCCTAAGTCTTTTTTAAAGATGGTTAATTTTTGGAAGTGCTGATGACAGCTACAAGCATTTAGTCATGGGCCCAGGGCAAGAACATATGAAAGAATGTTGGGTACTGTAGACATGCTTATGTTATCACTGACTCAAAACATTCTCTAAAATACTCATAGGACAGCTGACAAATTTTTAGAGATGTTACTGATTGCTTTTGGTGGGGTTAGGGCTTTGAAAACATGCCCCAGTTTTCTTAAGGAGAAAGTGGAAAGGAGACCAGTGTGTGTAGCTTCAGGACACAACGTTTCTGCGTGGAAAGATGCCAGAACACACTGGTAGACAATCAGTTTGTAAGTGCCTAGAACTTAATCCATGCTCAGGGGCAGCCACGGTGGATTTGTTAAAAGCAAATCTTCCTGTGAGCGTCTGCTCTTGTAAGTCAGAGAAAAGCAGCAGCTGCAACATATCTTTATTTTGGTAAAGGCTTTTACATATTCCAATTTGTGTTAGTCCTTTTCTGCTTGTGTAAGTGCACTGAGCTCTTGGTCAAGGTACCCCTGAACATGGAAAATTGGTGAGAGTGGTGAGAAACACTGAGGTGAAAAGAGCTGCAGATGCTATGAAGATCAAGATTAGCTTTTTCAGTGGTACTCAGTACATTAGAGAAATTACTAGAGTCAAAGTGAGCAAAAGGAAATTCACACCTTCAAGTCCTAAGAACTGAGGCAAAATTTGCAAGTGCATAATGCAGTGTATCAAAAAAGTGGGCTGGGAGGTTAGTGACCTGAACAAAGTGAGCATAATTTTAACAACACCACCCCCACAATGCTCTTGCAAAAAAGGGAAATTAATTTCTACAATGTGTTAGCCTAAGCAGTGTTTATAAAATGGGAGAATTCCAGTCAGCAGTACTGGGACTTCAGTAGGAATAGACTGTCCAGTTTTGGGCATCACCATTCAAAAAAGATTTGGTATCCTGGAAAACATCCTGCAGACAGAAACAGCAATAAAAAGAAAAAAATGATGTGAAGAAAATTTGGAAAGCCACTTTAGTCATAGCAATGAATCTGTTTGTATAACGTGCCTCTCTTGCGATTGTAAATGGGAACAAATGGTTGAGTTGTCTCTTAGAAGGCATTATTTCTCTTACTCAGTTTTGCAAATCTGATTTTCTGGCAGACAGGCTTTTACTCCAGTAATAACGCTTATCTGCTCGCCATCCCATCTGTTTCTGCTTCTCCCAGGAGACTGGTACCCAAAAGAGCACTCAGATGCAGGTGTTCTTGGATGGTCCCAGCCAAAAAGCACAAAGCTTGTGAATTCAAGTTGTATTACTTGAGAGTGGCTTAACGGAGTGGCTAGTCAGACAGCTGCCAGGGGAATATGGCACTAAATGACCAAGCTAGGCACCATCTGGGAGATCAGCAAACCTTTGAACCTTTTGTAGAAGAAAATTAGTTCCTCTGTTGCCTTCTTCTCTCTGCCAGTTTCATGGCTTTCTCTTGATGGGCGAAAGGTGAGCTGAGAGGAGCCCTTCTAGCCAATCCAGCTGAATGCTGGGTTTTAAACCTGAAATCTGACAGAGAATTAAGCAGTGGTTTCCTTCAAGTGTCTGCAAAGCTTCCGTATAAGGGAGCAAATGCAGCAGACCGCTTGGGAGGCAGCTCCCTGTGGAGCAAGTTGCTACACAAATTGGGGGAGGAGTTAGAACACAACTCCTGTTTTTCTTTTAAAGAGTTTGAAGTTTTGTATGCAGAAAGGGAGAATTGCGCTATTGTCAGCTTTGGGGGAAAAACATCAGCCAAAAGAATGAAATTGAGGGGAACTCTCTACCCTTGGGAATGTTCCTGAGTTTTAGACAAGAAACTACATGCACTAAGAACATACATTCTGAAGCTACTCTTGATCTTCTTGTTAATTATGTTACTGTTCTTGTTGTTAAAAATGTTTCTGCATCCTCTATGAATGGAAAAAAACCCCAGGCTTTTAGGCAGTTCCTGCACTTCTGTACTATAAACTTCTCCTGTATTATGTTTTAGTCAGCTTACACCTGTTTTGCTAAGGCTTGTGAGAGGACAGAATCCCTGTCAGTGTTGATCTGTCTGGAGTCTGGAGTGCTGGTGTGCGGCGTCCAGTTCTGGGCTCCCCAGCCCAGGAGAAGTAAGGAGCTGCTCCAGGCTCTGGCAAAGGGCCCTTGAGATGGATAAGGGACTGAGGACTCCCTGGTATGAGGAAAGGCTGGGATCTGGAGGATGCAAAGGAGGTAGGGGCCCGTGCCAGGAAAAGGGGAGTGGGTACAGACAGAAACACAGGAGGCTCTGGCTGAACACAGGGAAGCACTGTGAGGGTGACCGAGCACTGGGACAGGCTGCCCAGGGAGGCTGTGGGATCTCCAGTCCTGGAGATACTCCAAAGCCATCGGGATGTGGCAGCCTGCTCCAGATGCCCTTGTTGGGCAGGAGGTTGGACCAGTTCATCTCAGGAGTTCTCACAACCTCAGTCACCCTGTGATTCTTGGAATCACCAGCAGAAAACAGGCCTGTGAGCAGGGGTTTGAGTGGTGCTTCAAGGAAGGAAAAACATTATAAAGTGTTCTTATTCATACTCACTATGCATCATGTAGTTCTGGGAACAGTGGAGTACATGTATTGAAAGTCAGAGCTTTCCTATATATTATAAATTTTCTGCCAAACACACTTCTTGCAATTTCTTTTTAATTTTACTGCAGATAATTTGGGAGGATATTTATCTAGTATTCTCTTGAATTAATTTGTGCTGCTTCATTTTGCATTGCAAAGATGAATAAATACTTTACATGCTAACTAAAAACTAGCAGAAGACTCATCTATCCACTTTTTCTCGTCTTATTATGCTTTTTAATAAATCTGATTTCTGTGTCCAGTTATTGTATTTTATTGATAGAATGAAAATAACTTCTACTGAAAAGCATAAAAGGGACAAGGCATATCAGTAACAGAATTCCTTCAACTTTTAACTCTTCTTGCTTGTGTTTCTCACTGTTCTTTGTTCTTTAGCTGTTTGTTGAACTGTGGCAATTTAGTGAATCGTTGTTTTTAGTTTCTGTCTGAATTTCCTTGTGTCATGTTTCCTGTCATTTTGGTTTCAGCTTCACATGGTAGAGCCCCTTCTCTAATAGCCTGCTCTAACCTCTTCCAGTTCTTGGAAGCAGTAATTCACTGAGGAATTGGTGCAGCGCAGAGATTTACGTCTCCGTTACCATGTGCAACATTTAACATTTATTGTTGCAAAACCAGTTTGTGCAAGTACGGCATAAATCTGAGACCTTGAAGGTACTTTATCAGTTGCCGACAGCCCCAAAGGCCCCTCCTTCCTCAGTTTCTCAGCCCCAGATTAAAGAACCTCCTTCTCTTTGAGCTGTAGCAGCTTTTTCTCCCTGTGTGGCAGACTTGTAGACTTCGGTCAGTCTGGCCCTGTTCCCCAGCTGTCCATTAAAAGCTCTGCAGGACAAGAGAGCGTGTGCAGGTCGCCGATGGTACAGGGTACCTGCGTAGCAAGGGCTGTAAATCAGTTCCCGTCAGTGCATTCTGTCCTGCATCCTGTACAGTCCCATCTTCAATGCTGCAGCTTCTTTCACTTCCAGCCATCTCAGTCTCCAGGGGCTTGGAAGGGCTGATTGCTGAGACCTGGCTCTTCCCAGGCCTTCCCAGGTTGACTTGTCAGTCTCCTGCTGGTCTCTGGAGTGGTGAATTCCTCTCTGTGTATTACAGAAAGTCCTTCTCCGGCTATTCTGTTGAGCTCTGGCGTCTGGACAGGAGCCTGGAGCTCTGATTGTGGTGAATAACCAGAAGTGCAGCTGAGCAGCAGCTGTGCACTTGTGTCTGCTGCTGGCACAGGTTGTTCCATCCTGTACAAGCGGTCGGGTCATGCCACAGCTCCCGCAGCCCTGGCTGGGACTGTCCAGCATTCACTGCCTGGTTTCATTGCTCTGGCTAAGCCATTTGCTATTTTTTTTCTGAACATGCAGAAGAATGCAGAGCAATCTAGAATTTACTCTTTGAGATGGTCTTAAGTGTAATGTACGAGTCTCTGAATGCATGCCTTTTATTTAGGAATAAATGGGATATATATTACAGAATAAAAATGTTTTCCCCTTACAGCACAAATCAAGTGACTGCTGCTGCAGGACACGAATTAGGGAGATGTTTATTCATTTCTAAAGGCCACTTTAAAGCCTCTACTAATTTCTAATCAATGAGCCATTGCAAGCTTTTATCTTTTGTTTTCAGCACTCCTTCGGTGCAGAGTTCC
Organism: Callaeas wilsoni; assembly: GCA_013398955.1. NCBI lineage: Eukaryota > Metazoa > Chordata > Aves > Passeriformes > Callaeidae > Callaeas > Callaeas wilsoni. Next base: position 31,692 of record VWPU01001094.1, on the reverse strand, counting down.
TGTTAAAAAGGCAGCCCAGCCAGCTGTAATGTGTTGTCACTACATTTAATGAATGTACACCAAGCCAAGGAAGAGCTGTTCTGTTCTAACACACCCACTGCTGACCTTGGGTACAGTCTGACTCCCTCCCAAGGCTCAAGAGTGAATTTAAACGGTCACTGCAGGATGTAAGCTTGGAAATCTCTTTTTTCAGATCTATTCAGGCAGAGCTGGAGGCTCTGTGGTAAGTTTGGAGACATCCCAAACTGTGTCCAGCAAACACTCAGTGTCACCCTTGGTAACTCCAGGATGCTTCACCCTTGAGAAGTAGGAACAGACACTGACCCACCTTTTTTGACATGTAAAATACCCCAAATGGTAGAATGAAAGTTATCATCTGTCAAAAGTAAGCTTTGGGGACCAAACTGAGTTGAGGGGTTTTTTCTGAACACAGCTTTTTTGGTTTTCACTGGTTGATGGGCAGCTGAGCTGATTTTAAAACTACTGCTGTCTAAGGGGTAAGTCTTGTTCTGCCTTCATTTTATTGATTAATTTAATAGAAAAATGAAATCCCTTTTTTCTTCCACTACTGTTGCAACTGCTTCAGTAACCTCAAGGAGCTGACTGAAAACTTCTGTATTTTCAAACACATCAATTCCCTGAACTCACTGCACATTCTTAAGTGTTACTGCTTATACAAGGGACATGAGTAGCTAGTGGGCTTCAAATTTGTGCAAGGGCAGATCAGCAGTCTGGGTTTAGACTGGATTAAAGTGATACAGAATCACAGCCTTAATCCTTGAATGTTGTACATGAAGCATAAACATAGACCACTACCTGTGGAGACAGAGCATCATCAGTAAATGAAATTTGCCATTAAATTTATCACCACATTCCCTCCCACTCTCATTTGTGGCAAGGAAGGCACTGCCAATTTTTCCTTTCCTACTTCCATGCAAAGCAAATAGGGAATCCTGCTGACAGTGAGAGCACATCCAGGAATGGGAAAATGCTTCTGCATGCATCCAGAAGAATCTTTTAAAGGAAATAAAACTGCAGGATCTATAGTAGTTACTGCTGCAAAGACAGTGAGGCTGATCTTGGGCTCCTGAATATACATGATGGTGTCTGTATGACAAGGGCAGCTTTTCCAAGTCTGTGTGTTCAGACAGCACTGCAAAGCCTTACATTGCCTCCCTGACAAGACATAAATGTTTCTGTGTCTAGGACAGATAAACAGGCTTTAGGTTGTTTTCAGATGTGCTTCCTGTGAGGGGCATGCTGAGTAAAAGGACAAAAAGCCTTTCCTCTAGGTCTCAACTGCTCTGATGTGGTCAGGTCACCTGAAGAGCCTTCTGCTTCTGCAAAAACAGGAGAAATATCAGAGCCTTCACCAGAGCTTTGTTTCTTCTCTATTTGCAGTTAGTAATTAATGTTACTGAGAGATGTGAGAGAACAGTCAGTAATGAGAGCAGCATTTGGGCAGTGATTACTGAGTCTGACTCACAGGATTTCTCAGGGCACAACACTACAAGGTGTAGTGAGGTATGGCATACAGGCAGGAGGATTATGGGTGTAAACAACCCCGATGTCTGCTGAGCTTTACATCGTGTTACAGAGTAATTGATCAGACGTGCATTGTTTCCTTGCCAAAAAGTAAGTACTCACCCCATGTAATATAAGTCATTCAACTAAATGGGAGTTTTGGTGGCATTCCTGCAAAAAGGACTGTGTTCCTTGTGACAGGTGGTTTTCTTGGCATCCTGTTAAGAGGCTGACACAGGTCTGTAATTTTTTCTACAAAATCCAGCATTTGATACTGGCAATCCAGTCTGTTATAAAACAGTACATAGTGTCCCTGAAGAACCTTCCAGCATCAAGATCTTACAGGAGGAAAAGGTGTTACTGTCTTTTGTGGTTGTTCGATTGGTTGGGGTTTTTTGCTTTTTGTTTTAAAGGATAATGGAGCAAGTGCAACATATTATATGTTGGGTGTAGGGAAATCTTATGGGCCTTTTCACTGTCATAAATGCTAATCATGCCATGTGATAAGGCTAGGAAATAGAGTTGCTGCGTCCTTGCAGATAAAAGCATGTGGAAGATGTATTTTATTGCTGTAATTTAGTTTGCAGGAGTTAGAGCCACTTCCTACAGACTCATTTGGAGGCTTTAGTGTGAAATCCACTCAGGTGGAAAGCTCTTACATCTACAGATCTTTGACCAATTTGGTGAGTTAATGGCAGAGTTAGTTGGGAGGAAAACAAGGTATGAGAGCTGCCCTCAAATCTGCAGTTAATTACCTGCACATTTCTGTCCAGCACCTGCCTTCCAGACAATTCCAGCAGAGTCCAGTCTGCAGCTGAGAGCCGTGTCCTTATCCCTGCCGAAGGGAACGACTGACCTTCAGTATAAATAGATTGCAATTTCTGTGGACAAGATAGTGAATTCTGTCAGCAAGAAGTGACAGGTTTACTTTGCACTGATATTGCATGTTATAAAGAGACAAGTCTAATGTTAGATAAAGTACAGAAGCAAATCTTGGCGGTTCAAATAAGCAGGGATTGTCAGCTCCTGAATTCCAGGTGTTTTCCACAATGGTCAAGTTTTGCCAATAATGAGTGCTTAATTTTCTTGAGGACTAGAACACCATTTCAGTATCCTAGCTTTTTTCAAAGTATGTAACCCATAGATGGATAGTTAACTTAAAAGGTTTGCTTTCTTTTAAGTGCTTTTAAGCTGCTCTTCCTGTTGTATTTAGAAGCATCTTTTTAGCTGCTATTTACAATGGAGAAAGCAGTTGCTAGAGCGGAAAATGGCTATTGCATCTTGAATTACACAGTATTTATGAAATGTCAGAGTGAGCTGTGGTGAGCAGCTGAAATGTGCTTAGACCAGGGGATATCCAATTTCTGGTATGGCACAAAATATTGCTATGCAGGGGGAAGCCATCAGTTTCCTATGATGCAGAAAAAATGAGTTTCTGTCTTTCATATGCTCTTTGTAGCACATCAGAATCATAAGAAAAGAGATGCCTGTAGATGATTTTCTCCTAGTTGTTCTTTACACAGAGGAATCTGAAATAGTCCACTTGGGTGGGGGGGCTGGCTGCGAGGCTGCTGCAGCTAAAGCTGGAAAGATGAAGGGGTTGCTGAGGCATTGCTTCCTGTATTACTGCTTTGTTTATGTTCTGCTGTTAAAACATTGTAATCTCTATATGTAATCGTTAGTATGCCTAGTGAGCAGGCAGGACTTTTTGTTAAAAGGAATATAAGTCGCAAAATACAGCTTTTTAAGAGATACAAGTAGTACATGTGCCCTACTGAGAGATCAGAATACGCTGTGTTAATACACAGGACGTGACAAAGGGACCACTTTCTGCCCTAAGCAGTTTATGAATTAGGTGTAAGACTAAACTTCCACATCTGATAAGAATTGCATTTTGTAGTACGTGCCTTGGTTCAGGCCTTCGGTGCACCTGGCAGTGCCTAAGTGTCCCATACACACAGTGTGAAACACCTCAGTCACAGACCTCGAGAAACACGAGGCTGTTGGTAGCAGTTATGCTGGATACTGCATCAAAGCCCTCTTTTGTCAAAAAGATGGGAATTTGGTGGGCTCAGACTTGTGCACTAAAACCACTGATTAGAGCTGCAAGACAAATTTGTACCTGATTACTGTCTGAATGGAATTGGTTATGTAAAATTGGTTATTGGCTGTTTGTTTCTGCTTGTTTACAGGTTGCATGGCCGATACCATGAAATGGCACCAAACGTTGTGCCCATGGACTATACAAAGGACCCAGATGTTAAACTACCTATGCAGCTTATAATAAACATGCCTGAGCTAAAGGTATCACTTCTGACTGCTTGCAAACTATATCTTAACTTCTGTAGCTCATCCGCCAGACTTTTTGCCAAGACTGATACCCAGAAGCGCTGTGGCATGCTGAGGTCTTCTCCTTCCTGTTACTGTTCAAGGACAAAACCAGCCCCAGAAACTGGAAAATATTTAGGTGAATGTCTTTCTTGCAGAGGTAGTTGGGGTAGATGTTAAAGGAAATTAATAGGAAATTAAATTAAATTTAGCAATCTTTGCCCTTTGTGTATATCCCCCACAGGGATCTCTGTGTGAAGAGCTGGTTAGAAAGCTGAAGTTCTTATCTCAGTCTGTTCATTGCAAATTTGCTAGCAGTGTGCAGAATATTGCTAATAAAAAGTAAAGGTTTTCCCCTTTTTTCTCAGCTACCTGAGCACAATAAATAGTATTTTTCTTAATTATCAGGAGTTCATTTTCATGAGGCCATTACATGATAGGAAGTGGAGAAACAGTCCATGTAACTGCAAATGAGAGAAGCAGTCAGTATAAGGCAATCAGTGCAAAAAAGTTTGAGACGCTCTTTGTTTTTATTCTGTTCAACAATTTTACAATTTATGGTTTTAACAGGACAAATGTGGACTTTTAGCATTTATTTTTTAAACGGTTCATTGAATCATGTTGTGTTTTGTCACATAGTCTATTTTTTATGTATGGTAATCAAATGATGTGTGTAACTTACTATAATGTGGAAAAAATTGTGTTCAATCTGATAGCTGCATGAAGCATTATTAAGCTTTTTAAGAACAATGGTATAAAAACCTTGTAATTGATGGGTTTCCACTTAATTTTAATGATCTAGAAATTCTTCCTTGGTGGTTTTTTTTTTTTTTTTTTCAAATATTGGATATTTTACAAGCAGAAGCAGTGCTTTAGAAATTCAGTTGTGGAGGACACTAAGTCAACATGAAGTGAAAAACATTTGAACTAAATTTCAAGTTGAAGCTCACAGAACTCTTTGTTCCTGTAATACCACACTTGCTGTATGTTCGATTCTGGGACAATATAATTTACTGAACAAGAAGCATGTTTTGTTCATGTATGGGTGTTAAAAAGTGTTTGACCAGCATTTGATATAAATGAAAACATTAAACACATACAAGCATTTAATTCAATAGAAAACCTTGGAAAAATTTTTATCCTTCAGTTATTCTTTAGACTCTGATTTAGCAGATGCCTATGGACAGCTTGTGTTTCTGAAGAAGCTGAGAAATAATTTAAAATTCTTTTTCACAGTAAGCATGGGCTTTTTCAGCAAAATGTTTATGCTTTTTCTCATGGCATCAGTATTCCTTAGGGTTTATGTTATCATCTCTGGGATCTCGGTACCATAACATGAAATCCTTTGGCACACTTCTTTGACTCCTCAGAGCTTAACTGCCAGGTGGCTGAGAGTTGCTTTGGGACAAATCAAGGCTAAGCTTAAAAAAGAAAGTGAGGAATTATAATTACAGAGTCTTTTTGGCTTCAGTGATAGAGGACTGAACACTTCAGGAAGAGTTCATTCTCTGAGAACGTTAGAGATGGAAGGCCTGGTGCTTAAGCTGATTACAAACCACAGTTTTATACAGGATCATATTTAGATTGAGATACAGGAGCATATCTTGCTACCTTAGCAAACTTAGGTGGCAATGACAGACTTCCTCAGAGGCCTCCATATAGGACATGGATCATAATCTATCAAGTCTGTGGGGCTTTCTGACCCTGCTTTAGAAGATGTCTCCAGGGTAATGAAACTTGACTTTATGAAAGTGACAGGACAAACTCAGTGTTGAATTTTATACAAATTCTCTCTCAGGTCTCATAAGTCTGTGGAAGAACCTTAGAAATATTGATGTCAAACCATTCATTTTATTTCAGGAATTCTAGGAGCTCACAGAGAAAAATGCTTTCAATAGCTACTGAACTTGTTTCCAGTAAAATCGCAGTAAGAGGAGACTGAGTCTTATCCCGTGACTCTTTCAAAGCACTGACACTGAAGGATGTTAAAATGCCTTTGTTACAAACTGGGGTCCATCTTGGTAATGCAGCATCTCGTGGGCACCTGTGCAGATGGGGACGCGGGGGAGAGAGTCCTTCCTCAGGAGTTTATTTTTGAAGCAACCTAGGTACTAACTCCAGCTCATACACAAAGAAAAAAAATCTTTAACCTTTGCAACTTGACCAGGCTGCCTAACAAATCATTATGGTGTTTTCTTTCTTCGGTAAATTTTCATCAAGGTGAAGACATAGCCAGCATTTACATCTTAAAATAGAAATAAATGACCCAAATGTCTATTGAATTCTAATAAAATTAGTGCTAATTTCAATGCACCTGGCTTTTTTCATATACACATTACATTTCTAGTTACTGGCAATGTTGAGCTCAATACCACCGCAGGTTCTGACAAACGGATAGAATCAATACTGCACTTTTCTAAATTAGATTCTGCTACTATAAAGAAAGATCTTTACCTCACACATTAATGTTTTAAGCCAGGTTTTTTTGTGTTTCAAGGGAAAAAAAATGCTGATGGTCATTCACTTTAATTGGTAATAAATTATTCACGGACTCCTGATTCTTACAAGTTGAAAGTCGGGACAAGAAATAAATAAATAAAGAAGGGAAAGGTACTTTAAGTTGGTTAGGTCTACCATTACACTGAAGTTAACAGAGCTGCTTTACTCCATCAGTTTAATTGCAGTCTCTGTTCTCTAATTTTGACAATCTTGGTTATACAGGCACCAGTCTAATAAATTGGCCTTGGGGCATCTGGACAGCTGTGAGATTGCAGTAATTAATATTGCAAAACTGTGGCCATGATATGGGCTGTTCAGTGTGGGACCAGGGAGAAAGCAAAAGTGGTGTTCTTCCGAGTTAGGAGCAGTTTCAGTCGCTCAGCTGGAACAGGATGGGCCGCAGGAATCAGACAGGAGCCGGGAAGGACACGCGGGGAGCAGCGGCTCCACCGCGCATCTCAGAGCCAACGCGCCCTCTTCGGAGTACGTTCAAACGTCAATGCAAGCGAATGGCTTCAAAATAAAAATACTTCCTACAGTGTTAATAGGATGAGGTTTTAGAAGTGATTTCAGTGAGCCTTCAGGTTCAAAGCTCTCCATGTAATGGGCAATGACACTTGAGAGAGTAGGGTGATCTTCTTCCCAAGCCCCAGCCCTGCTCTGGCCAATCTTTGCCTCCAGCTCATCTCAGAGTCCTTGCTGCATTCTCTTAGTTGTTTCTAGTTACAATGGGATGTTTTACTCCCCTCAGACCACTCTCCTTGCTTCTCTGAAGTTCCATTTCACCCCAGCACCTCGACCGTGTGTGCTTCAAGTGTCATAAGTGAGGGCTGTTTTCTCTCCATCAACCCCAGACCTGCAGCATTGTGCACTGCCCTGTCACAGTTAGGAATCACTTCTTGTCACAATGCCTTATCTTCCCATCATGTACTGCTAAGTTCTGTAATATTTAAGCAATTCTGTATACAGCCAGAGTCTTTGGTTATTTAGCTGTTGTGACTTCAGTAGAGTCATTGCTGAACTTATGCTTCTGCTTTCTGACACAACAAAATTGTCTTTTCTATTAAGACATAAACTTATCAATTTAGCTCTATCTTAGCCTTAGTTTCTGCAGGAATTTCTTTAACAGTACCCTGCAGGCACTGCAGAGAAGTTTGATGACATTATTATAATCATAGACACATAAAACCCAAGTTATTGATTTTGAGGAAGAAGAAAATTGAGAAAAAAACCCTGCGAAGAAACTTGCTTTTATTTGCTCCAGGGACAATTTGCAGTTGTACTTATTATGCTTCCCTTCTAATGCACCAGTCTTTCCTTTGGAACTTTGGTAATGAACAATTTAGCCACTTTTATATAAAAGTTTATCTGATCTGATAGCAATTTTTTTTTTCATTTAAAGAACTCCTGAAATTTGAGAAAGGTTAGCTTTTTACTGTTGCTGAAAAAATCCTGATTAAAGCATCCAAAAGGATTCTGACTTGCAATAGTCTGCAAAACAGACTGCTTTGTGTTTTTAAATACATTCTCTAAAGTCATTGGGGACTTATATTCAAATGCAAAAGGGAAAATCATCATTGTGTTTCTGTGGCTATGAAAATTAAGTAGCATTTTGTAATGACTCTCCAGTATCTCCAACTTAATTACCTTGGCCTATCTTCGAACTTCACTTGCAACCTCTTATTTCTAAAATGCAGTCAGCTTGTGGGAATAGGATTGGATGCTTGAAATCAATTCCTCAAGCTACAAAACAGATAAGGCAAAAGGCAACCACAGTGCTTTCCTAGAGTCTGGGGTGGAAACTAGAGGACGGGGGAATATAACAGGTGATTCAGCTGCAGTGTCAGGAGTAAACCCTCCAAGTTTGGTAGAAAACTAATGGTTGTGTTTTACTGTAAGGTGTTATAGGTCTGTATGTTGGAATAGATGCTGTGTGAGATTTAAAAATGCATAGAAACAGGATTATCTGAGTAAAAGAAGTGTTTTTTACAAAGATGGATGGCATGTTTAGGATTCTCTCAAGCCACTACAGCAACATCAATCTGCAAAACAGCAGAGTTGTTTTTCAGTTGTAGCAATTCTTTATTGTTTCTGTCTCCCCTCTCATTTTTATCATGAGAGTACAGAAAAAGCTTTTTAAGACAAGTGTAAGTTTCTAGTTTTAAAAGGAATCTTTTTTTCAAAAATTAGTGCTTATGGGAAAGCAATCTAGGAAAGAACAATATCATTTTCCCCTTTACTCCCTTCCCCCATGGCTCTTCCTTTAAATATGATGGAACCCTAATCTGTGCTCTTCAGAGTAGAGGTAATGAAATTACAGAAAGGATGTGAAAAGTATCTGTGAAGGTAAGCTAATACTTTCCATTGTGTAAGCCACAGATATACTGCCTGAAGACACATAATATGAGAAAGTTAAAGGAAAGAAATCAATATGAGGAAAGATTTTATTTTTCATTTTGGTTTTAGAGATCCATTTGGCAAAGAGTTACTTAAAAAGTATGCTTAGGCCCATTTAATTCATTCTTAATTCATCTGTATTTTCAAGATCTCTGACATGCCAAATAAATAACTCACCTTATGCAGCTGCAATATGCTCATTGAGTCAGTGAGATCCTGCCCTAGCCTTTCCAGTGCACAGAGTGCTGGGCTTGATATCCACTGCTGATAGGGATATTTGCATCTGGGTGCTCCTGGTTTGTTACCCAATGCTGCCTCTAAGATGTCAGTTTACTGCTGTTACTGTGACACTTACTTCTGATCAGGTTTGTTCCAGAGAAAGCTACACAGCCTTTTAGAAATGAAAAATAAATTCCTAACGTGTTTTGATGTCTATTCTGATGTTTGGCATTCTCAAATATTAAACATATAACACACCATTTTTTGGTGTGCTTTTAGGAAGAAAGTGTGCCTTTTCATATATTTCAGCCCAAAGGAATCTTACTTTGGCTTATTTGTAAACTGGCAGTTTGAAACAATAGAACCAGTTGTTCTTCCCTGCATGTCTGTGTGTGTATCCCACAAACAGGTACATATGTTTAACCACAAACAGGTACATGTGTATTCCACAAACATTTCCAGGCACATTTCCAGGGATTTAAGTGAGATACTTTAACCTGAGCAGTACCCAGAGATGCACACCTGCTGTACCTACACATCATTCAGGAGACATGAGTGATCACTGCATATCCTTTTACAGTAAGGTTCTCTCAGCCATCTGCCGGGGTCTGGGGTGTTGTTTTTCATTCTCAGGCTCTGGAGAGATGTGACCCTGCTGCTTTTTGAGGCTGCTTTTTGTTTTCAGAAATCTCTCTTTTCTATTCTGTGTAATTTGGTTTTATCTGGCCTGGTTTTGTCTTCATCTGAGCAGTGAACTCATTAATCTCCTATCCTTTGAAATCTGTAGGCCTGTTCCCTATTGTGGATTCCTTCAGCCATCAAACCCTGCAGGAGAATTTCTATTTAGAACTGACTACTTTAATGGGCTGTCATTTGAGCCTAAGGCTCTGTAGTCCCTACTTCACCTGTCCATTAAAAAAGCCTCTTTCCTGGCCATTACTTTTGGTGGGGTAGTGGAGTGTAATGCAGATGAAGGGAAAAAAAAAAGAAATCAAGTGGATATATGATTGAGCTTCTGAGCTTTCACAGTACTGCTGCTTTAAAAGCCAGGCAAAATGCTGCATGCATATTAAAAATAGTGAACTTGGTATGCCACCACCACAGCTGTTTATATTTATGGATCAATATGTTAAGCAGTGTCTGTAGCCCAGCTTTAATGAGATGCTGCTCACAGCCCAAGGGATATTTGTGTTCTGTTCATATTCAACTGAATTGAATTGATTTTCCAAGTTTTATAGATACAGCTACAAATTAGTGTTGGGGTTTTGTATAGCTCTGAGAAAGATGTTGGGTTTTTACTACAAAAACCATTTGTTTTGGATTTCAGAGTAATAAAGCAGGTTTTTTTATGCTTGCTTGTGAGTTTATAGTTTTAGAATATTGTCTTATTCTAAGGTGCTGGAAACAATCTCAGCATCATCTCCTGTGGAGATTAAATCTCTGGAATTTTTCATCAGTCCAACCACAAATTGGACATTGATGTATATCAGTGAAAATAAAAGGCCAGAAGTGGGGCTATGCAGCAGCAAGGACTGCTGAAACTTCCTGCTAAAGCATACAAATGTAAATTTCTTGATGCATTTTTGGGGAAAAAAAGGAAAAGTTGTCTTTAAAGAGCCAACCATGCAATTAAATATTCATTATCAGGGAGTCTACAGGTTTTCTTATCTTCCAAATACCAATCTATGTATGTCTTTCACAGGAGAATCCCTTCAAAGAAAGGATTGTGGAGTCTTTCTCGGAAGATGGAGAGGGGAGCCTGAGTTTCAATGACTTTGTGGATATGTTCTCCGTGCTCAGCGAAATGGCTCCCCGAGAGCTTAAAGCAATCTATGCCTTTAAGATCTATGGTACTGCATGGGGCTGCTCTGGTGTGCTTCTTGTGTCTGGAGTACATGAATGGGACACTTGGTGATCTTTGGTTCTTCTGTTGTTTAGATTTTAACACGGATAACTTCATTTGTAAAGCAGACTTGGAGAAAACCCTCAATAAGCTGACCAGGGAAGAGCTGACAGCAGAGGAAATCACTCTGGTTTGTGAGAAAGTGATTGAAGAAGCTGACATGGATGGTGATGGGAAATTAGGATTTGCAGATTTTGAAAACATGATTTCCAAGGCACCGGACTTTCTCAGGTATTATTTTAAGAAAAAGAGAGTCTCTTGCGTACTTCCAGGTATTTTTTTAGAGTATCGCTGTGCAGTCCAATACAAGAAGTGTCAGACGTAAGTATTTTACCAGAGAACTGACTGGGGGATAACTTCTTACCTAACTCAGCTTACTTTCCTAGGGCATATTGCAGTTCTCTCCTAACTTAAGTCTAAGAGCTCAATGACTTTTAATTATCACATTTCCTGCCCCTCCACCCCTCTTGGTGTGCTTCAAGAAAATATTTTCATCTATTGTCGGCTCAAATTCAGATTTTTCTTAAGCCTGTAGCAAGGATCCCAGCTGTCTGCATAGGAATGTGTGTAAATATTGTATACATGTTACAGATACACATGGAAACACATTGATCTCTTTGCTGAGAAAGTGAGAGTGGTTTTTGAAGAACTTTAATGTGTCCTGCAGAACACAGAAGAGTATTTCTTTCATGAATGAGACTTCTGAGGAAAGACATTGAAGCGATTAGACAATAAAGCAGAGCACATGATTCCTGTGAACCTTGAGAAACATCAGCTTCTGGAGAGAAGACACTCAAAGTTAATGTGAATGTCTTTTATACATTTCAGGTATTCCTTGACTAATCAAGTGTATTGACGAAAACCCTTTTAGAACAAGATACATATCATCATTATGGTGAGGCTCAGCTCAGTAGGTATTCTAATATTTTGATTACAGATATTTCCAGCTAAGAAAACATTTTCTTTCTACTGCTATCCGTGTAGAAGCTGCTGGGGTCAGGTAGAGTTTCCTTTAATCAGTCAAAAGGCTGTGCTGCACCTACAAATCCAGTAGGGAACACCGGTCAAATGTGAAGAATTGAAGGCAGATCTGAAGATTCAGCAGAAACTGCAGTTTCAGAAGTTTCCTGTGCCATGACTGACTTTACCGTGGTGTTGTAGAGCCTTGAAAACTGCTGACTGAGAATTCCAAGCTGAGGATGCTGTGCAGTCCAGTCATTTCCTGAGAAAGTTGCAGAGAGGAATGTTTGCCAGCGTAGCCATTGGAATGACTGTCACAATAATTTTTCTTTTCCAGGTTTGTGATGTGTTGGGAAGATGAGGAAATGAGTGAAAGTCACTGAGTGCTGGGTATTCAGCAGGGCAAGATGATGAGTAAAAAGTGGGATGAAGTGAGATGTGTATTATAGATTAGGTAAGAGAAAGTGGAGAGTACCAATAAAATCAAAGGACGAGGCTACCAAGTATTAGAAGACTGAGCCTCCAGTTGCTCAGATTAAACACATGTACTTGGATCCATGTCTGTGACAAGGTATCTCCTTCATGTGTAAGGTGGCAATGTGCATATTTAAGGCAGATGTTTGGCATCCCTGGCTTCAAGAGAAATCGTAACTTCCCCCTCCTTTCAGGTTCAGGAGCTTAGCTGGGTCATGGGATTCATCTCTGGAGTCCTCAGGCCTAAGAGCTCCTAATGACATAAAAAAGGGTCTCCTTCCTATATAATAGCAGCTTCTGTGGGGATAACAGTACAAAGAAAACCATTTCTTAGCTGGAAGTATAAGTAAAGAGAATATTGGGATCCTCTGAAGAATCTGATGTTTCTCGTGGTTCAGCAACATGTGTCTTTGAAGCTATACTGGAAAATGAGAGTGTAATGGAAAAAACTCTCAGAGTTGAGAAGAGAATGTGTAGGTTGTCTAGTTTGGTTTCTGTTTTAACCAGAGTTAACAGCTGCAGGGAAAGAAAGTGACAGGGTCATGAGACTCCTTTTATCCAAACTGATCTACATGGAAGACTTGATACCTCTGCCTTACTGTGCTTTACTGTTAATTTTGCCTGTAAAGGTGTTTTATTTTTAGGACATTGTTGGTCCTATTTTTCCTGTACGCACTGCATCACAGACTGACATATTTGTTAATACTGAACTTCCTGTTCTGAGGAACTTATTATAATTTTTAAAATACTGTGTAAATATTGCATTCTAAAAAGAGATTTGACTTTTGGAGGGGGATTCATTGAAGTTTAATGCCACAATAGGTACACCACAGTCTGACGGGGACTGAACCTAAACAAGCGCTCTCTGGCAAGGAGCCAGTGCCTGCCAGCATGTGACAGACTTTGTGACATGGGACAAGAATGCAATTCCTGTAGCTGATCTCTCACCACAAAAACCCCAGTTCCTGTTCATTAAGTTCAATTATGCCATAACAGTCTCAGACACATTACCTATTCATTTACTGAAACAATGCTTTCTTATATCTTTGTGAATTAATCTCCAGCTCTATTCCTGGCCTCTCATTTTCTTCTCTTTTGAGTCTTCAGCTGTAATGGTTGTCGTAAATGATAGCCTTGGGCTGTGTGCAGCCAAAGGGCAGGCAGGGCTGTGCAGCTTCACTGGGTAATCTAATATAGAGCATGCAAAGCACAGAAAGTGTCTTAACAGCCGATCACCAACCCTATACGCCAGTGGTAAACTGAACTAGCTTCTTACTATCGCAAAAATATACAAAAACATGCTTTCACCTAAATAAATTGTCCATTTGAAATCTCAAGCAGACATGTGGAAGGAATACCAACCCATCAATGTCCAGAGACACTCACAATTTCATTCATTTCTGCATATCTCCACTTTTTGTGCCCAGTTGAATGCATTCCAGAATTTAAATTCAAGGAAGCCCAAGAGTCCAATGATTTACACTTCCCGCTGCTCAACAGCTGTGGAAATGGAACACCTAGGAACCAAAGCAATAGCCACATTGAAAATGATTGCCAGTGAGCAGCTGGAGATGCTGGGTAACTGCAGTTTGCAGGGATTTGGCCGTGGAGCCATGGGCAGTCAGTATTTCTGAATATCTGATCCCAGAATACCATCCTGGCACCTGGTATGAGAGCCTTCTGAAAATGCTGAATAACTTACAAGGCCCCAGATGATTGTTATCTGTAGTAAAGGATTTCTTACTCTGTTCTTTTCCTTTTCTCCCCACCAAAGCCACCTCTGCATATCATAAAAGGAGGAAATGTAGGATTCCAGGCAGTTAAGTTTTATCCCTGGCTCTGCCATTCCTTGAGCAGGTGATCTGTACGAAGCCACAGAACACTTTGTTCTCTCTGCTCTCTTATGTGGGACCAGTGCTCATCCGACTTGTGACAAACATTGAGAACTTTCATCCAGCTGTGAGCTATCATCATCATCATCATCATCATCATCAGATTTGAAGTTACTGAGGAGGAATAGCTTTGTGGAAAACCTTTGAAGGCCAGATTCTTATAGCAATGTGCACTCAGGTTTCGAAGCACGTTTTTTACACATGTTGGGGTTTTTTTAAGCTGTCACATTATCGTGCCTACTTAACATACACAGCAGGCATTAACTTTGGCACCATGATCCAGGCTTTGAGCTGCTATGAGCTGAAGTCCATCCACTCTACGTTGACTGATTTTCCTTATCTCATCACTCCTTTCTCAAACCTTGCCTTAATGGCCCTGTGTAGGTTTAATCTCCTACAGACAGCCTTTGCCAGCTTTGTGCTGCTGTCAGGCAAATGAAGATGCAGTAAAGTCTGTTGCTTGATTTGCACTGCTGTCGTTGAGGAATTTTTTCCAGACTAGAAGAAAACACTGTTAATCATTCACCGGGGAAGATCTATGCAGTTGGCTGTTATCCCAGAAGCTGGACTAAGCTGTAAATGATAATGACAGTTACTAGTTCAGAAAATTTGATCCCAGTAGTTTTATTTCACTCAAAGTTGTTATCATTAAGAAGCTGCTTGTAGTTTAATGGAAGCATTGGCAGACTGAGCTGGCACTAGCTAAGTGTTCTGTTCTACAAGACTGGTTACGTTTTCCACAGGAAATTGTTTTATAAATCATCCTGGAAGTTTCAGCTTATTTGAATGCCTGAGGGTGAAGCATGCTGTAGCAATATGTGATGGGGTTTGAGAGGAATATGGCAGTAGTAGTACCGGGGAGCTGCCAGAACCAGACAGGGAAACAACACAATAAACATTGGAAATGCAGTATTTCTGAAACCGTTGTGGGCCTTTGCCCATCCACCAGTTGATGCTGGGACCCCAATCCTACCAAATGCTGAAGTAAAGGAAGCTCCTTTATAGGGAATTTGCATCTCATAAGACTGTCCCAACATGCAGATTAAGTAGTTCTTAAGCACTAATATTAGAGCTAGTGACTAATTGGCAAGAGATGCTTAGCAAAGAAACAGTGGAAGGGAATAATTTTTGTCAGTATTTTTCAGAGTATTTCAGCTGCTTCTTAGTAAAAAGCTGAATCTTCAAAGGCCAAAATGACACTCTGATAAAAATAGAACTTTTTTCCCAATAAATAGATTTCCAGTTAGGTGGATTTGGGTGGATTTTTTTGGGAAATCATGCCTCAAATGTTTTCACATACAATGTGATGGATTTTTAGCTCCTAGATTTTACCTGCATGGAAGTTAAATTTTTAAGAGCTTGGATTTATATAGTCTCTAGACATTTCTTGAATTGTGAACAAGATATTTATAATTCTTTTATTTAAAAACCTTAGTGCCAGTAAACTATTTGCATCACTATCTGCTTTCTCGCACAGTGCTTAGGCTGGTGTGCCAGGCTGCTATACAGCACATCTTTTACTGTCACCCAGATTGGATAAATTCCTAGAGACAAACTTCCTAGGGACCATGGTGAATATGAAATTTTATCTCCTCCAAATACATACCACGAGCTTCCTTTAGTGAATTTCTGATTCAAATCTAATAGCTGTAATTAAGTTAGAGTATTCTTTTGGTAAAACAAAATCCAAAGACTGCATCCAGAAGTCTGCAGCCTCTCAGATGTTGTAAAAAGGTTTTCTTTCAGTGTAGGCAACAAAATTACAGAATTTACATACAAAAATACACAATAATCTCTTCTCATTTTAGTCAGTCAAGAAAGAAACTTGCAGTTGATACTGCTATGGCAAGGAACAGAGTGCTGCCTATAGACAGTGAGGTTTCAGCATACCCTCTTTAAATGATCTCTCCCTTCCCCCTGAGGTGCTCAGGAGCTCTTCTGAAGACCGGTGGCAGTTGTAAGACATTCTGCTTGTCTGTATCACAGAGAAATAGAGGATAACAATCAGGATCTCTTTGCTTCAACAAGAGAAACAACTTTACCTGCCTAATTTGTCTTGTTTAGAACCCAAATGCTGTGCCATAGCAAAAGTACCATTGAGAGGCACTTTGCTCTGCTCTACATCCAATAAATTGGGCAATTTACACCTGATTTAATCTAGGATTGAGCTTGGCCCCTGAGCTAACATTTTCAGAAGATGGAATTTTCTCCCATGAGATTTAAATCCTCTCAAAGTGTGAAAGAAGAAAGTAATTTTTTTTTACAGAGCACCTTCCTTTTTGTACTTTAAGGAAATTTTTTTGCATAGTGACGAATGTGTTTGTATGTCTAATCTTCTTCTTTCTTTTGCAGTACTTTCCACATAAGAATCTGAAGATGTTTCTGCCAGTCCAGTCTTTCTGAATCTCAGGCACTCCAGGGGCTTTTGTCCTCTAATGAGGGCTTCTTAGAACTCAGCAGAAAGTACTGAAATAATTCTGGTCCACAAAGAGACAGAAGCATCATGTGATCTACAGGATATTTGAAACAGACACATTTTTATCTTCACTGCTGGCCAAGCACTCTGACAAAGATGGTTGGTTGTTGGACTGTGGTTTTTCTTTTTTTCCCCCTTTTTTTTAACAGTCAGAATCAGAATATTATTAAAGGTATTTCCACATCATTTTTATATTAAAGAATATTTAATACTGCTCTCAAAAGTGCAAAAAAAAAAAAAAAGATTGAGAGAAAGATTAGCTTTGGTGTGTTTTCCAAGAGTATTTGAAAGAAAGCACAGGCCTTAAATAATGAGATGCCTCCGTCACTGTGTTGTACAGCTGGGGATCTTGCATGGAAAATATCTGAGGTGAAAGAACTGCAGTCAAGATCAAGCTCCCAGTGTTGAAGACAACCACAGCCCAGATTTGCCATTCAGCCACTGAAATGGCAACTGCTGGGTTTAGTGCTTACCTTCAACCAGAATTTTATGGATTGTTGTGTCCTTATAAAACTTGAAATATTTGCCTTTTGTATATGATAACAGCGTAGGTGATTCATTTCTTCCCAAGATAAATGTTTAAACTGTGTCCTTATTCTCAAAGGGGCTCCTGCATTTTACTCATTCTATGGGCTGGTAACACTGAATGGAGGAACATGGTCATCTGTAACACATTAAGAAGTTGAAGAAGCACAGAACTACTATTAAGGACATGAAAAGACATTTTCTTTCTAAACAAGCTATGCAATCTCTCCCATAAAATGCATGAATGCAGTTCTATGTTTCTCTCTCCCCTCCAGCTGGAAATCAGCTAGATCCTTTTGGGTTTTTTTTGACTCCCAGTATTATTTAGGTACTGGGGCCTGGAGACAATCATATGTGTATTAATTACTGTTCTAACAGTCAATAGAAGGGCTCTGTCACTTACATGGCTTCTGTATCAAGGTCATCACAATTAAAACTTTTGAAGCATTCTATTGCATTTTGAGAATTTTTAGGCTGACCACATACTAAGCTCCTTCCTGATCATTATTCCAATTACTATAACGTTAAATCTTTCAAAGGATGAAATGTGTTGTTAAAGAGTTGTTAAATCGAGATTTGTTAAAGTAGAGAACCTAACCTTTTTATCATTTCTGTAGGGATGGTGATGCTTATCTACCTCGGAAACACTTCTGTGTGGTGGGCTTGCAGGGTAGCTTACCGTTCAGACTTACACACTATGAGTAAAGAAGAACTGTTTCTCCAGCAGTATGGGTGTACATTAAAAGTTTCAATGGAAATTTTGGATATTTGGGTATCAAGGTGTGCAGGACAGGCTTGTCTAAGATTGGACAGTGAAAATGACACTTGTATGTTAATAATAACATTTATTTTTAATATACATCTTAGAGCGATCCTGTTCAGTGATGTTTATAGCATTTTAGAGCTTCCTCCTACTGATTTCTGTTTAGATAAAGGAATTAAAACCTGATTTCCCCTACCCAAGTTAAAACTAACAGAAATCAATCCTAATAGTCAGTTCTGATTGAGTAAAAGGAGGTTCAGGTCTCTTTTTGATTTTGAGCAGATTAAGTTAGATGTATTGGCTGATTCAAACTATTTGCAAGACATTGACATTAAGAGAGAATATGTTAAAATGACTTCCTATTAATTGAAGTAGCCTAACTTTTTAAAAATTTATTTCGAGGGAGACATTTAATCTTGGAAGCCTTGTGAGATGTGTAGGAGGATGTGATTAGGATGTATTGTAAAATACCAGGTTGCAAGATTCTGGATCAGATTATCCCAACAAAAAGGATCTGGTGCTGATGACATAGGTCAGTTCCTTTTGACAGCAACGCTCCTTTTCTGTGTTTTAAGATTGCTATTAGCTGAAATTCCTGTTTTCCTGACGCTGTGTGTCATCCTTGGGTTGTATCATACTCCCCTGTTACAGGAAGAGTTGCTTTGGAAGTGCTCAGTCTGTTGTTTTCCTGTGTCCTCCGTGACCTAAATGTCAAAAAGAGACACTTGAGCTTGCAGCCAGACGTTTGGCCTTGGAGTCATCCACCTGAGCTGAGAAGCAAAGAGAAAAAGAAGTCAGGAGCACATTGTGAAGAAGTATTCCTGTCCATAGAGACGAGTTCTTGCAGAATCCTGCAGGTACAAATGTGTGCAGCCGTCCTAACTGCCTTTATTCTTTTGCCTTACGTTCGCGTCGTGTAACAAAAGCCGGAGCGGCGCTGTGTCCGTGGCGCGAGAGGTCCGTGCGCTCGGCGCTGCAGCCCTGCCCAGCGGTGCGGGAGTGGTCGCGGCACCCGACGGCAAAGCGGGGGGATGGAGTTCTGAAGAGCTTTGTGCTTTCACAGCGACTGACAGTTTTCTTACAGCAAGACTGCTGAGTGAGCAGTTCAGTGCGATGCAGATGCAGGTTTAATCCTGTCGGGAGCTACCGACCCTGCTGGCTTTTGGCAATTGTGTTAGTGGCGCAATCGAACAGATTCTCTAGCAAGTGGTTCTTCAACCAGCCTTACTCTAAAAGAACTATCGGGCCACAGCAACAGTAGAAGAGATTTAGATTTAAAACAGTTTTGGATTTGGCCCAAAAGCAAGAGGACATACATTTAGATTTGCAGAAAAGTGTTAAATGTGAACAGACATTACTATACTCTTTCAAAAATGGACAAAGAAAAATGAAAACCATTACCTAAAGCCTCTCTTAAAATAGCTCTATCTGTGTGTTATCTCTCCTTTATACACAGTTAAAGCATCTTGGGGACACAAAAAGAGCTTGTGAAAGTAAGTAGAACAGTATCAAAAAGTAAGAAATAACTTGGTTATTTTAATTGATTGTTGTTTTAAGGAAATACTGTAAGCCAAGATTTGCAACAGCCTGCAGGCCAAAATCAGATCTGCATTACTTCCACATTAATCTCCAGTAACTGCTGACTTCAGTGGAATTAACTCGTGTCTGTAATTGGATCTGTGTTGAGGAAAGTACTTGAGGTTTTGCTGCAGTTCTTCGTGCCCTCTCATGCCCTTTTAATGTAATCTTAAAATGCTGAATGCTCTTTTCTTAACCAATAACCACATGCTCCTCTTTGTCAACAGGCTCACTGTTGGAATCTCTTGCAATTTCTTGCAGTCACAGAGGTACAGTCTCCTTTCCTTTTCTGCCCAGGGCTGATTTTTCTCTCCTGGTACCTGTTAGAGGCACCTACGGTGAAACCTCACCAGGTGGCACCACACCACCACAGCAAGCCATGGCTGCGTAACTCCTTTTAACTGTTTAAACGTCCCTGAATCTGTGCGGCCGCCAACTAAAATATGAAACTGTGGTTAATGACTGATTTTAAAACTGCACATCATTACAGAGAAAGTTCTGTGTTTCTCAAAAGTATATTAATAAAAATATGTTTTAATAAAGTCGCTGAAAATTTAAATGTACGTTAAAAATTAAAAAGGGATTTTCTTGCTGAAAATGTAAAAACTCATATTCTAGACACTTGAATAGGTTAAGATTATATTCTAAAATAACAGAATGTAAAGTAGGGTAGAATTTTTGTTGTGGATGGGAAATATTAGGCTTGTCAGCTCAGAATCGCCAGTAAATCAATTTGGGCTGAAATAACAGCAGGATTAAGAAGAGTTTATAATGTTATTGCCCAATACACCTCGTCTGGGACAGACAATGGAGTGAAATTTGATGAGGAAGACATTAAAGATAATAAAATTATAATTGTTCATGTCCTTAGGAAGATGAGTGTCTGAGACAGAAGTACAGGACACAGTGAACAGATGTTCTCCTCTTTTGTCTGTATCATTTTGCAGTTTTGGGTGTCTTGTAGAGATGTAGTGACACTGAGTGACTGTCACATTCTGTTTGGTGGGAAAAAGAGGAGACTGTTCTTGGTAGAATTCAAAGAGCATCCACATTTCAGATAACAGTGCCTTTATTTAAGTGGAAGTGCTGCCAGTGTTGTCTGTAAGACATTGTACAATCTGAACTCCGAGCGAAATTGCCCGCTGCCCTTTGCCTTGGACTGCTTCACACTGGCAAGAGCAGCGATGAGCCCAGGTGTGCCGGCCCTGGGCGCTTTGCAGCTGCAGTGTAGGTGAGTCCTTCCCTCCGCTCCTTCTCAGCGAGGAGCTGCTCAAAGCCGATGTTCTTGCGCACAGACTCCGTTCTGCCCGTTCTGCAGGTACAGGATGGTGGCTGCTGGCTGCCTGCTCACCAGCCCTGCAGCACAAGGCGTTGTTTGTGCCCTGCTCCCCAGCTCCTGCATATATTAGTAGGCCGGCACGCTGGCCGGGCTGAGAGGGCAGCAGCTTGTCCAGGAGTGTTCAACACAAAGGGAGAACACCCCGGGGCACCTCGGTGCCTCGCTAGCCAGCCTCCCAGCCCGGGCGGTGCAGGGCACGGAGCCCAGCGTGCCTGGGGCTTATAGATAGCCCAGGCGTGGCCAGAAATAAATGAGCAGAGGAGGCTCCTTCGGCCGGTGTTCCAAGGGTTTATTGTAGGAGCTCCTTCGAAGGGGACCGGATGCGAAGAGGACAAGACAAGAGACTGAGGGGCTTTAAAGGGATACAGGGAAGGGGGTGGGATGACACAGGAGGGACCTATAGGAAGAGGAGAAAGGCGGGACAAGTCAGGCTACCTTTCCTTAGGGGGGATACAAGGGGTGTCTGTCAGCTGTCCGTCAGGCAGACCGAGCCCTCCTCAGATACCAGGAATTCAAAGGCAGAAGCCATCCTCACAGAGAGGGGTTTTACTCTTTGGAACCAGCCCACCAAACCTCTTTTCTGGGCTCTGTGGCCCCCTGGTTATTCTTGTGTTTGGTTCATTCACCACAACACCTGCACAGGCAGATTGGGGCCGGATGTGCCTGCAAATGTAGGGCACCCTGGTTTAACTCTGCTGAAGAGGGTTGTGGGCACCAGGCCAGCCTCCTCCTTTTCCAACCGTAACTTTTCTCCACTCAAAGCAGTGGGTGTGGCAGCCTGCCAGGAGCAAGGCAGCTCATTGCTGTGGGCTTAATCACAGCTTGGGCAATTCCAAAGGGATCAAGCTTGCCCTGTGCTCTGCGCACTGACAAGCTCTGGGAATTGGTAGCTGCTGGGTGAAGGGGTGGTAATTGAAGGCTTTGATCTGGTCCCTCCTGTAGAGCTCTGAGAAAGCAGGTACAAGGTGGCTCTGTTTATTTGATGGAAATAGTTTTCAGTTCAGTCTGGGAAAGTATTCATCTGTCCAGAAGCTGGATTCAGCTTTTTCATAGGCCTCTCATGCCCTTGGTTACGGGTGTTATGGTTATGGGCTGTTCCTCGCATCACCCTAGAGGCAGCACTGGTAGTGAA
The DNA here is from genome assembly GCA_013398955.1 of Callaeas wilsoni. Classification (NCBI taxonomy): domain Eukaryota; kingdom Metazoa; phylum Chordata; class Aves; order Passeriformes; family Callaeidae; genus Callaeas; species Callaeas wilsoni. The sequence goes on along the minus strand of VWPU01001094.1, from coordinate 9,683 downwards.
TTCATGCTGATCATTAGTAACCTTTTATTAGCAATCTGATATTCAGGGTTACTTCAATGGCTCTTAGAAATAAATTGATATTCACCAGATTTCCCTCCATCCCAGCTGAAAGGAAATGATCTCCTACTTAGACATCAGCTTGTAGAATCAGAGAATCACAGAATATGCTGAGTTGGAGGGGACCCATCAGGATCATTGAGTCCACCTCCTGGCCCTGCACAGGACAGCCCAAGAGTCACTCCAGGTGCCTGACAGTGTTGTCCAAACTCTTGTTCAACTTCATCTGGTTTGGCACTGTGACCACTTTGTCATTGTGGACTGGTAGGCCCTGAGAGGAAAAAGAATATTGGTATTTTAACAAAATGGTATTTTGGGTTTTCTGAAAATGGTGATGCGTTTTTTTTCTTTATACAGCTATAAAGTTGTATAAAGTTCAGCATACAAAAAGCTGCCGATTCTGAGAGAATTCCTTCTAGAAGAAGTTTCAAGCTGAAAGACTGTTACTGTTCTGCCTAAACAAATAGGTTAATGGATGTATATATTCACAGAAATAAATTGAATTCCAGGAAATTCAGTGAGGCCTTTCATACATTTAAAATTTTTATCTCTTTTATGGCCATTTTAATGACTATTGTTCTTCTAATGTTAGAACCAAATACGATAAGGAAATACAGAAATACAAAATTCCCTATTTTAATTTCACACATCCTCATAATGACAGTAGCATTAGAATTTGCATTCACAAATCCCTCTTACTACACATCTTTAAAATTTGGCTCTCTGCGGAATTCGCTTGCAGATATTCCTAGTGGAATTACTTAGTCCCATGTGACTAATTCTCAGTATTTTTTCCATTTCCAGTTATCTCCTCTAACTGAAACAGCAGAGGGGATAATTGGTGTCCAGAGATGTTAATGTGTTTTGAGGTATTTTTATTCCAAGAAATTCACCAAGTTAAACAGTAGATTACTAATGCCATAAGTTCAGCCCGATCTGCTTAGAGGAGGTTTTTTTCTCACTGTGATAATTCCATAGTAGGCAGATATCCTTGGGGGCCAGATCTCCACAGGAAGACTCCTACTCACTTCAGTAGGCAGGCTTCAGACCAGGTCCTTAAGTAATACTTTGCTTTATTTAAGCATGGAATGCATAAACAAAAAAATCACAACCTGCAGATAATAAATTATTCTGTTTTTGAAGAAATACTAATACTCAGGCAGAGATGGAAAACATTTACTGAAAGTATTTTTACTGTCCCATTCTTTATGAAACAGTACATGAAATAGAAGAAAACATTAAAACTCTATGACAGATAAGTGAAGGGGAATTGTAATTATCTCTAGTATGTCCCTTTGATTTTGAAGAGCTTATTAAAACGTCAATAGCTAATCTGAGAGTACTGAAAAATGAATAAGAAAACTTCCTTAGCCATTTCATCTGTATCTGACACGTTTTGTTTGAACGTCTATGCTGTACTACACCAAACAAATAATATTAGAGTTCTCATAAAGAATACAGGCATCAGAGTTCTCATAAAGAACACAGGCATCAGAGTTCTCACTCTATTTTTATTTCCTGTGAAACTGTACAGAACTCAGCTAACATTCCCTCTCGTTTGCTTGCTTGAAATGAGGGCATTGTGTACACAAAGAGGCTGCAGACTTCCCACTAATGCCACTGCCCTCGGCATTATGAGTAAGCATTTGATGAAACAAGTTCTGGTAAAGCCAGAGGAAATACTTTAAACGGTATCTCCATATTTTGACCAAACTCCTTCTGGGAAGAAACCTGAGATTTGTTGTACTCCTTTGAAAACATCAGTGTATCTTTTGAAGAGTCACTCTTACCTGTATCTGCAGCAGAGAGGGGGTAGAACACCCAGCGTTTCTGCAGTTCCTCTGCTGTGTTCACCTGGAGAGTAACAGTGCAGGGGAAATTGAGCCTGTTACCTGAGAAGCACCTATCAAAAACCTTGACTTAGTAAAATGAAGCTGAGGAGGTTATGAATGCTGATGAAACCAAGGAAGCTTGATGCAGTGACCTGAATTTGGAACCCTACAAAACCTCCTACCTTTCCTTATCCTATTTACCTCAGCTATAAAGCAGCTGGAATTATTTAATTGATGCCTGATCCAATAATCTACAAATGTGATTCTTCGTGGCCTTTAATTCTTTTTCTGTTTCACTAAAAATGGGGGAAATGAAGGGTATGCCAAAGGAAAGAGAGTCAAGGTCACTTCCCTGGACATCTAATGATTTATTCTGCCCCCAGCCAGGACCTTCAATCACCTCCACAACTGCTGAGGCAGCCAATTTCTCAACTTTTTTATCTTAGAATGCCATTATAGAGGCAGGAGAAAAAGACAATCACGGCAAAAATTTTGAATCAAGATTCGTGGGTGATTTCATTTTTGTGAATGAGATTTGCTTTCTATTTAAGACCATCTTTCTTTTTTAATGTTTCTACTAACTGTGACACTGGAGTAGTGTTGCTGGCTGCCTGTTTTATCTTTTTTTTTGTTCTTCTTTTTTGAACTCATAAAACAATTTATATCCTTTCTTTAATGATTTTTGTTAGCTCACAATAGAAGTTTGGGGGGTTGTTGTCAGCTGTGATTTATAATTGTCTGTGATGGGTAGCAGGGATTTATGATTTGACTGATTTGCATCTCTTATTTATGAGCATAATGAGCTGCTAAAAATAATTTTTTAAGCAAAAAAAAATTGTATTCAAATGCTAGTACCACTGAGAATGGGATTTTGGCCTGATGCTTCTTTGAATGCACATGGTCAGTGAAAGCAAATGAACAGAATGGAAATAGCTACATGTGCTTCTGGAATACTCCCACTACTTTGGGATGTGATGTGAAGGATAGAAATTCCTCTTCATTGTATTTCTGTCTTCAAACCAGCTGAAATGCAAAAGTGCAGAGCACCAGTATTTGTTGAATAGAACTTTTCCAAAGTTCACAAGAAGATACAAGATATTTTGGTCAAAATTTTAGATAGATTATGGGAGACAAGCCCAAACTGCTGTGTCCCCAGCCATTATTTTTCATGGATGTGTGGTTGCAGAGGTTTTTATTCTGTAGGGTTGTATTTTGTCCATCACTGAACTAGGAACAAGATGTATGGTTTGTGTCCAGAGTCTGCCAAAAAAGCACAGGAGAGTGTCTAGACACTATGAGAAAGAGTCTTTTCTCGGTTAAAAAGTCATTCCACTTTAAGTGCTATCATTTTGTCTGCTTTAAGATTAGTGTAATTAAGTGTAATTACTGTAATTGTTTGTCCCAAAAAATGATCTTTTGGGGGGATTATTTCTGTTCTTCTTTTACTTAAGCTTGTTTATTCCGCTGTAACTGCAAATGTCTACTGGTACCTTGAAGATGTCTGAACAGAGAAATAACAACTATCAAACCATACCTTGGTGTAAAATACTACCAGCAAGCCTTGGTGCTGAGGGTGTCCTGAGTCCCAGCAGCACAGATAGCAGCACAACCCTGTACTTAGGTACACAATCACCCTGCCAAAACATTGTATCAGAACTGCCTGGCCAGAGCTGGTTCTGCTTCAGTGTCAGGCTGTATTGTTCAGTGGATCCCTTAGTTTTCTTCTTAACTGATGTTTCTTGTCTCTTTATCCACTTGGTGCTAGAGTTCTCCACAAGAACTGCCCATATCCTACCCTTTTTCCTCAGGTAAATTTATCACTCCTTCAGGAGCTGTGGCTCATTCAGGACTGAGAAGTCTGGATTGACACTCAGTGCACTGACAGTAAATCGGCCATCTAAGCTGTCCTCACTACTCCTTCCTTACTCCCAGTTCTTCCATCAGCCTTCTCCCAACGCGCTTGTGGCAGCGCTCTCTCCTTTCCTTTGCAGAACGCAATACCTGCGATGCTCCTTCTCTCGCCAAAGGCGCTGCTTCTGTGTGCAGCTGCTGTGCGCAAGAAATAACGGGGTTATTTATACATATATGGCAGCACCCGCAGTCTTGTGACTGCTTAGCTGTTGTGGTAGGTGCTGGAGGCTAACTCGGCAAAGCCCTCGGCAGATTCCAAACAAACGCGACTGCTGGAGCTGTTAATGGCTTTGAGCAGGGTACCTGTCCCCCACCTTTCTCAGTACCCCAGAAGGCAAGAGAATGCAGTGCGGCTGCTGTGAGCTGCCTCTCTTCAGCCTGACCACACATGTACCGTGTCTTCTGGCACTTACAGCTGCAAATTTGGCATATATCATTTAGTAACACTGGATACAGGAGAGCAGTTGTCTACATAGGAGGGGATCATTTTCTCCTCACCTTTGCTTAGATAACACTACTATTCAGTATCTGCCTCAGCTGGACAGGACTTGGGGTTAGTTTGGCTCCAGATTTAAATGTTGTGACTTACTCTTGAATCTGTATTTCCTCAGTTGTCCATGTGCTTCCTGTCTTTCTACAAAGCCAAAGCCAGGAGTTCCAAGACAGAAAACCGCAGGAAAAGCTGCTCTGGTAATGTTTGTCTTGAGTGGAAACAAATACCAGTAGAGGTTTCCTGCAAAATAATTTTTGTCTGACAAATGTAGCCTGGATACTAGACCAAATAGTCTGGCTAAATCTCTCTATTTTTAGTTCAGATTATATCTGTTATAGCTTTTTGTTTTTTAAAAAATACGTGTCTTTCAGTTAATTATCTGTCGGGTTTTTTGATCCCATTCAGCTTCAACAAATACAATTACCCTTTACTAGAACATTTGTTTCAGTTCTTGAAAAGTGATGAATGACTTGTTATAAGGTTAAGAATTCAAAAATTAAAAGGATTTGAAAAAAGCTTATTTACAAAGAGGTAGTGTGACCATTTGATGTAACTTTTAGCTGATACCTGTAAGTATGTTAAGCAGTTCATGGTCCACACCAAAAGAAAAGTTCCTGTCCAAAGCATTTAGACTGGAATTCATCCTGCTGAAGTTCAAACACTGCAATGATTTGCTCTCCATCATTATCTGCTGCTTTCCCATTGATGCTAGATGGAAACTGGAGGGAATGGATTTCTCACTCACAACATACCTTCCATCTGTGGATTATACTGAGTTTGCCACTGCAGCTCTAAGCCTCAGTTAAATATCTAAAGACTGGGGAGAGAAATTCGAGCTTTCTGTCAGATGGACACGCAAAGTGAAGATAAGATGGTAAGAAATAAGAAGAGTACGTCTGGATAAGAATTACACCAGTGGATGCTGGTGGCACTGGGAGGTGTGTGTAAACTGTAGTTATAAGATAATACAGAACCATCCACTGAGGCACACACATTGTCTGGGCTTGTACCTGCCTGCAGTTCCTGGGAAAAGTATCTGGAACAAGACAGTGAAGGTTTCTCGATATGCCCATGACTGCAATTATCTGACATCAGCATTAAGCCTCAGCTACGAGTTGTTCTGTCTTTGAAGAGGTTCCTATTACAGCGTAAATGGAGGGAGGGAAGTGATCCACAGGTACTGTACATGGAAAGAAGGAAGTTTGGGAGCTACTGAAGAAATGCAGTTTCATGGTTGCAGTTAATAAAATGGAAAGGTGTCAGCCAGGCTACAGTGTACCAAGAAATGAGTTAGAAAGTCAGGACAAAGGCCACAGTGTGATTGACAGGTGAGAAAACTGGCTGGGCCTCTGAAATGTGCTGAAAGTAAGCACAACTTAAGACACCAATGGGCTGTATAACTGCTATTTAGCAGTTGTAATCAGGTGTAAATCTAGGTGATCACAGAATCTTTCTTGTTACTAGACACTTCTGTAAGACCCCATTATATTTATACCTTTGGCTCTCCAAAGAAATGAAGTTCGACATGGACGTATAATCCTTTATGTAATAATATAAAGAAAAAAGTCTATATAAATGGAAGTAAGTTACACTGTATGCAGCTGAAATAATTGTGTTTTATTAATTGTGTCATTATCTTTGGTTATATCTCTTACCCACTAATCATTTAATCTCTACAACAGTACTCGAAATTCTGCTTTTCCTCTTCAGCATTCCTGCCAAGCCCTGGAGCAGTTTTCCAGCCAGTGGGGATCCACATGGATGCTGACAGGCCAACGATTATGTGCATATGGATTGCTCAGCTCCTTGCCACAGTTAAGTAATTCCTGCTTTTCTATTCATAAGGCGTCTAGTTTGACTCTCTCTCCTCTACATAGCTACCAGCTTGCCTGGATATCTTCACAAGTCAGATCACAGATGTCCAGCTGGAAATCAATGCTGCCATTCACTGAATTGTATAATTGTTGCTTTTTCATGGTGAAGAGGTCTTGATCAAATGCAGTGCAACAACAGCAAAATAAAGTAAACCCAATGTATTAATGTTGTCACATACTCAGCTGGTGTTAGATGAGACAGTTAACTGAAGTTAAATAAGATCTTTCCTACTGAATCAGAAACTGCAGCTAAGCTTCCCTGCTAATTCACAGCTTGTATCTTTTTTCCATTTTGAGAGGGGAACACAAATGGTGAAGGTGCAAGAGGTAAGGAGCACCATCTAGTGTTTAAACAGTAATGCTGGAGAATGAAACCTTGCTAGCAGTTAAAACTGCCCATGTAATTCTTTGGCTGACTTGTTTGCATGGAAGGAGGGAGTATATTCTGGAAATGTCATACTGTGATGTTCTTCACGGACCTTGTGGTGACTGAGAGGCAGAGGAGTGTAGAATGACATGTCAGACTGCATCAGAAACAGTCATTTAGAAAAATATTTTGCTTGTTTGTTGGTTAAAGAAAAAGCTTAGGAACATTTTTCTTGTTCTCCACCTACAAATAATTTACATAATAATAGGCCAAAACCATTCAGCCTTCCAAATAATGTGTGATACAATATGCAAATACTGTACATAGTCAGGCTATAGCAGAGTGGCAGTATTTACCTTGTCAGTGACAGTCATGGATAACATTTTGCAGGAACCTGCAAAATGTTTGTTAAAACGGAGTAAAAGTATCCGTTTAACCTCCATCTCAGCATCCAGGTTTGGACTGGCACTGTGTGGGAGAGCAATGGAGAGGGACAGTTGTCTGTAGTTCCATTGTTCTGGAAAGAAAAGACCAATGGATGTTCTGTGTGAGCTCTGAAAAACTCTGGGGTTCATCTCCGGTGGAATCCCTATTTGTCAGAAGATACCAGACAAGGGACAAAGTAATTTTTGCTTTCTGTTTTGTGAAAAGAAGCAGTGTATGCTCTCAGCCACTCTAATTTTGGAGCTATGATCTCACTTTAATCAAAAGCATAGTACAGATGTGCTGCTTGTAACTTGTGGATGTTTCCTGCACTTCTGTAAACATGACAGCATGAGCCTGGCACAGACTGCAGCTGTATTTACTCTGCCTCCACATCAATGATAGACTTTCTTTTTCCTGCATATTTACCTCTTTTTCAGAATAAATGTGGACTTATTAAGGAACCATGAATGCTCATATTCATGATAAGATGAAGTTACTACAATTACAATGAGTTAGACCAGTCTCTCATTTTTGAGAGTAAACAATTTTTTATGTGGAGTTATTGGCCTTGTTAGCCAAAAGTGCTATAACTAAAATACTAGCTAACTTTTAGGAGAGAAAAACACACCAGAATAAAAGGGAATTTCAAGTATTTTCATGTTTGACAAGCTTTGTCGGCCTTTTGGGAGTATAACCACTGTTTCACTGTGTGTAACATTGGCTTGCCTGTTGCATTATGCTTAGGAGTTATGTGCACACCAAAAGCTTCCTGACCCTGGCCTCTGGGCAGGAGGGAAATCTTGTTTCGTGATATGCTATTTTTATTTGTTTTCTAGAGTTTTGTTAGCAACAGAATGTCATCTCTGCATCCTGGACATGAAAACATGAAAGGAAGAAGCAGGTAAAAGTATTGTTTTCATTGATAGTCACCACAACAACTTAGAAATAAGTTGCTGTTATTTGCCAGTCCACATCTGATCTGTTTGTGAAAAAAAGGGCATACACGAAATAAGGAACTTATTTCCCAAGAAGGGGAACTTTATGCTTGCATGAATCAGCTGTGAAATTGGAGGATTCTCCTGCTAAGAGTGTAGTAAGGAAGCTAAACAGAAAATTAAAAACCGAGATGTTCTGACAGCAGAAGTTTCGAGGATTTGGGATCCTGTGATTCTTTGATTTGCTGCAGGACATAATCACTGACAGCCAGCAGGAGTCACGGGTGCTCAGCACTCAGAGAACAAGGCCACGCTTCACTACACTGATGAGACAGTGTAAGGGATCAGGGATAAGTGCTGGGGCGCGTCAGCTTGTGTAAATGACTGAGATAAGAAAGCAGCAGCTTCTAAAGAGAATCAGTGTTTCCCCTGTGGAACTCATGTTCCTGGCAGTGCACTTGCCAGCAAAGAGCATGATGAATACTTTGTATTTGGGGAAGAAGAGACTGAGCAGTATGTATGGAAGAAACACTATTGACCTTTATTAAAGGAGGATCAACCCTTCTTACTATTCACATTTACTAAAAGAATTCTCAAAGAAAAAAGAAAAATATCTGGCCTTAATTTGCGATGTGTAATCTTCCAGTGGATCCCACTTAAGTCACATGAGTTGACTGGGGAGGCAACTTCCCCGCCCCATTTTCTGTAACAAATCACTCATGTTTTCCTGCTGTCTCCTCACCCGGCACATTTATCAGGCGGTGACACCTGCAAGGGAGGACTCAAGGAGTGCTGCAGTCCCTTGTGTCAACATCCAAGGAGAACCGGTGCACAACCACACCAAATATTCAGGTGCTTTATGTCCTTTATATGCTTTACCATAGAAGGAAAATATTTTCTGGCTGATGAGACAGTTACTTTTTAATGAGAAATTCATCAAGGCATTTAGAAATGAGGACAGAGTGAGAAGGTCTGGAGAAAGCAGAATTTTTGGATAACTGGAACTTCCAAACTGTCAAAATTCAGTCAGATGAACCTATTTCATAAAACAGCATTATACTAATAAAAACAACATAGCACACATCGGCTACAACAACTATTTTGACAGCAAACCTTTCTTGCTGTATTTAAGGGTGAGAAGGAAAAGCTGTATGTCATTAAACATGGAACAGTCTCCTCCCATTTTTGGATGAATATGCCACATCAGACTGTTTTCTGTATTAGTACCAGAGCATTAGGCATGTTTAAAGGAAAGATGCATATACTGTGTTCCAAACACATGGAGAAATGACTTTATGTGTACCTCCCTGTGACAGCCTGATGTCTTCACAGTCAAGTTTCCTATTACAGAAGTTCCTTATTATTAACACCAGAAGTTCCCTAGAGCCCAAAACATGCTAGACGTTTCAGTGAAAGAAAAAGAGTTTGGTCTGTAGTCATTCGCAAGCCTAATCCATGTAAAACACAGCTTTTTACCCACTGATGCGCCTGCATTTTCCATATATTTTTCCCACTCCTTCGGCTGCTGCTGCTGTGGTGCCGGGCAGGGATAGGGTTCGGAATGGGAGACTACATGAGACTACAAAAGAAGGCTTTTAATCCGATCACAGGCCAAGGTATGATTTGGAAAACTGTGTTTGATGCGGTGAGGAAAGTGCTGGAGCCCGGCAGCACGAGAGCACGGGACGGTGCGCGGGGAGCGAGGCACCGCCTGCCCACGTCAGCAGCGGCCGATGTCCTGCGGCAGGGCCGTGCCGAGCCCGAGGCGCGCCGGGGGCGGCGGGGCCG